>LBNU01024908.1:28345-60818 GCA_014162995.1 Artemisia annua | reverse complement strand
AAAGATAACAAATATAGAATCCAACAGACAATAATGTTAAACATATTGTTCTAAACACAATCAAGTTAAAGAAAGGTAACAAATATAGAATCCAACAGACGATAACGTCAAACATATTGTTCAAAGATCAGTGGGTAACGCATGAAGAAGTTGAAAGTGCATGCTCATCATTTGACTTCATCTTTAAGTTGTCCTGTTAACCTGAGGTCTGTGATTGGGTGGTATTATGACTGTTGTAGACTCAATTCTTGGCCAGTTTCTGCGGCCAGAACACCCATTGATCTTGAATGAGTACATACGCGCCCATGTTTCTAGGCTGTAAGCAGCACGAACCCAATCTTCAGGTACACCAGCTCCTTTTCCATCCTCATTCATATAGTTTATTGCAGCCACAGCATGTTTACATGGTATTCCAGTGAGCTCCCACATCCTACAACCACACTCCTTCCTATCCATGTTAGCAACACAATGAACCTCGTTAGGCACAGATACTTTATATAACGAACCTGCAATCCATTCAACAACACAATCAGTAGCTTCTTTTTTGTTTGCATCAACCATAGCTTGCACAGTAGGAGTAAGTTGTCCAACACTCCTTTCTATTATTTGCTGAACTACCACAATCCTCTTCACCAAGTACTCCCTGATATATTCAAGACAAACGATGATGGGTTTATCTGTGACATCATTTAGCTGGCTACTGAACACCTCACATATGTTGTTTAAGAGTAGTCCACATAGGGCTTTGCCTGTTAAACAAATCACACATTATGTATTAATATATGATCAATTATCAGTATGCTTTTGTCCAGTGCCACTTAATGAATTACCTGAAAAATGTGATCGGCTCCATTGTTCAGCTGGAATCTTCAGCAACCAATCATAATCTGCAGCATTGTTATTCTTCAGATGATCCATCTCTTTGTTGAATTGAACAACAGTTGTGGCTCTTGCAGCCTTCCAAAGCATGTCCTTGTAAACACCTCCTTTCAAATGTGACTTCATTTCCTCATGAATATGCTTAACACAAAACCTGTGTGCAGCATTTGGAAACACACTAGCAACAGCTTGTATCAATCTCTGTGAACAGGTAAGGTTATGGATGGTGTTAAAACTTTACATGTTCTCATTGGGCATAAAACACATGATTAATTATAGAATATAAATGTGCACCTTTTGCCTATCAGAAATGAAAGTGAACTTGCAGTTGGTTTCTATCCCAAGATCCTCTCCTAGTAGTTTCAAAAACCAACACCAAGTTGCCTTATTTTGTGCATCAACTACAGCATATGCTACTGGATAAATCCCATTGTTTGCATCAATCCCAACTGCTGTTAGTAATTGACCTGGAAAAGGACCTGACATGGAGAATCCATTTAATCCTAAGAATTCTCTGCCACAAGCTTTGAAACCTTGTTTCATAGCTCCCAAACACACATACACCCTTTTAAAAGTTCTTGTTGAAATCGCTGGATTTGGTTCTATCTGTACATCAATCCTAACAGTAGTGCCTGGATTTTGATTAACCAACTCTTGGGCATACTCTCTAAGCAGTGTATAATGTTTGGTAAAAACAGGTATACCTGATTGAATTTCACAGGCTTTATGGCATAGCAAATCAGACTTAGTTACGGGAACATCTTGAATTACCTGATCATCGTCATCAAACACTTCATCATCATTTCGATTATAGTCCAAATCCTCTGAATCACTCCCGCCACTCTGTTCTTCTGTTTCATTATCTACCTCTACTACTTTCACGTTTCCCATCTGGCCACCTACAATTGTAAATCCATAACATTAACAACAAATACACCTTTTAACAAAACTCACAAAACAGGAGGGAAATTAAAGAGGAAAATGCACTGTTTCTTACCGTATCGTTCAAAGGCACGGACGATCGATGAAATCTAACCGGAACTATACGGATCTATACGTATCGTTCAAAGGCAGCGAATAGGGAAATGCACTGGTAAAGATTTGGCGCCAACAATTAGGGTTGTATCTGAAGTTAAAGGGGTATATTTGTCATTTCATGCGATTATACCCTTGACTGACAGGAAAACTAACGGGAGCTAACGGAAAAGGCCACTCGGTGGCGATTTTGCAAAAATGTGGAACGTGGGTGGTTTTTTTGCGCTACTTTTTGTCTCGGTCCCATTTTTGCGAAAATGTGGAACGTGAGGGACCATTTTTGCAATTTACCCTATTTAGAGGTAGCAAACGGGTCGAGTTGGGTCGGTTTGGGTCATGGGTCATACAGGTCATGTTTTAGAAATGGGTTTAACGGGTCATAGGTCAGACGGTTTGGGTCGGGTCGACCCACTAAATTATACTCACTCCGTCCCAAAATTATTGTTCAGTTTAAATTTTCAAAGTCAAACTGGTTCAACTTTGACCATAAATATATTTTTTTATTATATAATACTTGATGAAAAATTATACCATTGAAAAGTACAATTAAAACTCAATCCATTTATATATTTTGCATAAAATATTATATACAACCCACAAAAATATTTAAGGTCAAAGTTGAAGAAGAAAGACTAAAAAAGTCAATAGTGGACAATAAATTTGGGACGGCGGGAGTAGTGTTCTCATACGTTTTTTTACGTTTTCGTCCGTTATCTTACGTTTTCGTTCGTTTTCTTACGTTTTCGTCCGTTTTTTTACGTTTTCGTCCTTCTTTTACGTTTTCATCCGTTTTTTTGCGTTTTCGTCCGTTTTCTTACGCTTTTGTCCGTTCTTTTACGTTTTCGATCTTTATTTACGTTTTCGTCCATTTTTTTACGTTTTACTCCGTTTTTTACATTTTCGTCCATTTTTTACGTTTTCGTCCGTTTTCTTACGTTTTCGTTCGTTTTCGGCCGTTTTAAACATTTTTGTCCTTTTTTACGTTTATCTGCTTTTTATGTTTTCTTCCTTTTTTTACGTTTTCGTCATTTTTTTACGTTTTTGTCCATTTTTTACGTGTTCGTCCGTTTTCTTATGTTTTCGTCCGTTTTCTTATGTTTTCGTTCGTCTTCGTTCATTTTTTAACGTTTTCATCCTTTTTATGTTTTCTTTTTTACGTTTTCATCTGTAGTTCTACGTTCTCTTACCTTATCTAACGTAAGAAAACGCACGAAAACATAAAAAAAAATGGACACAAAAGTAAAAAAATGACGAAAACGGACTCAAATATAAAAAAAGGGCGAAAACAAAAAAAACAGACGAAAACATAAAAAAAAATACGAAAACGTAAGAAAACGGACTACAACGTAAAAAAACAGACGAAAACGTAAAAAACATAAAAAAACCGATGAAAACGTAAAAAAATGACGAAAACGTAAAAAAAATGACGAAAACGTAAAAAAACAGTCGAAAACGTAAAAAACAGAAGAAAATGTATAAAAACCAACGAAAACGTAAAAAGGGAGTAAAACGTAAAAAGCAAGGACGAAATTGTAAAAAAATATATGAAAACGTGTAAAAAAATAAAAATAGATAAAAAAACGAAAACGTGAAAAAAACTGACAAAAAAATGGACGAAAACGTAAAAAAATGACAAAAATGTAAAAACGGTTGAAAACGTAAAAAAAAAGGATGAAAACGTAAAAAACGGATAGAAACGTAAAAAAACAGTGTAAATCGTAAAAAACGGACTAAAACGCGTAAAAAAATGGACGAAGGACGAAAATGTGCGAAACTTGACGAAAACGCGGGAAAACGGACAAAAACACACGAAAACGGACGCCAACGCGCAAAAACAGATGAAAACATGAAACGGATGAAAAACATAAAAACGCTAGAAAACGTATTTAAAAAAAAAAAAAAAAAAAAAAAAAAAAAAAAAAAAAAAAAAAAAAAAACCGACATCTAATAGTGGTTGAGTTATCATCCGACCCTTAAGTGACCCATTTGACCAATTTGTTGACCCATTCGACCCATTTGTTGATTCACATAAGTCTAATTGTTGACCTATTTGACCTGTTCTTTCCCAGTGGGGTAACCCAATCAACCCATAAGTTGTTATTTTTACCCATAGTAACCCATTTTTCTCTAAATGGATTGTGATTACCACCTCTAATATTATTAATTGGGCTTTATAAATAGCCAAATTAGTATCATTATGTTTTTAGTATATAATTTCCAACATTCAACTTTGTTTTTCATAAATTGGCTTCTGGTTTGATTTGACACAAGATATTCGAAGATGGATTTGATGTTTGAAGACTTTGTTGATTAATAGTTTGGGGATTTGTTAATTAGAGTTTGGGCTATAAACATTCTCACATAAGTGGATCACTAAAATTATCAAATATTTGGTTTGTTTAAATTATAGCAGCTCATTTGTAAATTTTCAAGTTAGTATGCGTTGTCTCATCAGTAGTTTGTTCATCAGCTTGACATTAAAAATGTTTTTTTTTTCTTAAACAACATGCATAAGAGACTATTTATATGCATGAGCATCCTGATTAATAGATTCATGGTTCCTTAATCATGTATGCCTTTTGCAACAATCTTTACAAGGCCTTAAGCAAGAACTAGTCTTTGGTTCCAACATTGTTGAGGTTGTGCTACTCAGTTTATATCTTTCACGATAGATGTGTTTCTTTTTTGTTTATTTATTGGAATTGTACACACTTCTTATTTGTTACTTTTTCGCAAGACATTCTCTTCATTAATCCTTCTTTTGCTTTAGTACAATGTATTTCTCTTATTTACATGTAGCCGAATGACCCAAAATGAACCACAGATAAAAAAACACGCCAAGGCCAAAACAATCCCCGAGCACTGGAACACTGTTCAACCAAAAAAGTGGGGAATAAAGTCTGAAAACTGAAGACTGACTTGGACAGACCCCAACAAGGGAAACATAGCACTTTGCCGCCCAAAAGTGTCATGATCACCACACGTGATCACCAGATGAAGACAATAATGGTCTATCTATAAAAGGGGAACATTTACTATTCACATGGCATGATTTTCTCTCACTAAACACACATATAATTTCTCTCTCTAGAGGCTTATTCTTACGCTGGAGCTTGGTCTTGGGATAACACCCAAGGCAAGGCTAACACGTCTCTTCTTTGTGTATAGGTATACGAAGGACCAGATTACAGACCGTCCGGGGGAGCCTCTTCTTTGTTTGGAGTAAGGTACGGATTTTTACTTCAACACACTAACTAAATTGTGGTGTATAAAATAGGATCCGATACATGAACACTCTCAGGCTAAGTTTAGACCGCATGTCAACCGGAATCTTAAAAGGGTTACAACAAGTCATATATATGTGCACGTTCAAGAAGCTTAAATGCATACTTCCACTAAGAAAAGAAACATCTATGTATGATCATGAATAATATAATACACATATTTATGTGTATTATATTATTCATGATCATACATAGATGTTTCTTTTCTTAGTGGAAGTATGCATTTAAGCTTCTTGAACGTGCACATATATATGACTTGTTGTAACCCTTTTAAGATTCCGGTTGACATGCGGTCTAAACTTAGCCTGAGAGTGTTCATGTATCGGATCCTATTTTATACACCACAATTTAGTTAGTGTGTTGAAGTAAAAATCCGTACCTTACTCCAAACAAAGAAGAGGCTCCCCCGGACGGTCTGTAATCTGGTCCTTCGTATACCTATACACAAAGAAGAGACGTGTTAGCCTTGCCTTGGGTGTTATCCCAAGACCAAGCTCCAGCGTAAGAATAAGCCTCTAGAGAGAGAAATTATATGTGTGTTTAGTGAGAGAAAATCATGCCATGTGAATAGTAAATGTTCCCCTTTTATAGATAGACCATTATTGTCTTCATCTGGTGATCACGTGTGGTGATCATGACACTTTTGGGCGGCAAAGTGCTATGTTTCCCTTGTTGGGGTCTGTCCAAGTCAGTCTTCAGTTTTCAGACTTTATTCCCCACTTTTTTGGTTGAACAGTGTTCCAGTGCTCGGGGATTGTTTTGGCCTTGGCGTGTTTTTTTATCTGTGGTTCATTTTGGGTCATTCGGCTACAGGTAATTCGGTCTACGCCGTTCAGCAAATATAATGTTTGTTCATCTGTTGTGGATCATTCGGCATAGGCCATTTGGCCACATAAGCCAACATAGTGGTCTTCAGTATCTTAATTTTACACATTCTGATTTATCATATGTAGTTCAGCAAATTTGTCTTTATATACATAGTCCATAGAACCTCACTTAGCAGCGCTCAAACGTATTTTTCGTTATGCTGATTAGGCTCGTTGCCAAGTGACACATTGTTAAAGTACTGGTTATTACATTTTGTTGAGGCAACATTATCGAGATCTCCTTATGTTTTAATGATGACAAATAAACCTTCGAAACACATAAAATAACAAACGTTAGCCAAAGTTTCCCCGCTTCACATGTCTGCTCCTGGCGCGCTGCCCACGCCTCAACGCGCGGGCGACGCGCCATGCTTCTGTGAATGTCAGGACGAACTTTGAAAGTCGGCTTTCCTCTTACCCGACAAATGTGGATCTTTCAAGGCAGGTATGAATATTCTATGTGCTTAATTGAGAACACTCGAAACGAGTTTTGGGATTAGAGAGATCCAACTTTTGAAACACCCGCTTACGGGAAAACACCAACTCATGTTTTTTAACTCTCGCCTCTAGCCAAGGCTTTTCTAAACTTAGGGAGTTTATATACTTCACGTAACATCACGTGAAAGCATCCATATGCTCATATCCCGTGCTTACGTCTTCTCTAATCACGTAACGGTTTTACTCCCTTATTGGTCAAACTAAGTCCAAGGTCTTTTTGCGTAAACGCATCCTTTCCCGCATGGGTTATGTTTTACATCAAGGCAAAGCACTTGACTTGTTTGTACCAAGGTGTTAGTTGAGTACGTCGAGTCGTGGAAAGTCACGAGTTATGAAACTATGGATTCTCGACGTTGTGTTACTTGGATTTATAAGTAACCTATGATTTTCTCAACTTATAATCTTAATTGTCTAAACCTTTTCTTCTTAATAACAATTAGATTATTTCCTTAATCTTTTCTTAAATCACATTTTCACAAAAGACAAAACCACTAAATCTCCCACAATCCTTCCCAAAATCCTTCCCAAAATCCTTTCCTAACAACCTCTTACATATTCCCTTACACCTCTTACACCTTTCTTACAAAAAGTGTATCTTTGACTTTACAAACTCCCACACAATATTCTCTTTTACAATATTCCCTTCACTTTATACATTCCACATATACACTTTTCTACACACACACATACTACTCACATACACACACCTTTACATTTAAAATACACACACTTCACTTACATACCCTTCTTCACACACATAAGGCTCCCCATCCATTCACTCTTACATATTCCTTACAACCTTACACACATCACTTCCCCAACAACTTTATTTTCAAAATACACAAACTACTCACAACCATCTCATTCTCTACACACACTAGGCTCCCCATCACATCCAACACTTACATATTCCCTTACACACATCTCTTCACTCTTACACAATCCAACTCATCTCTTATATTCCTTACACACTCTTCATCTCAACCATTCGTTCCCTTACAACACATCTCAACCATCCATTTCTCCTTACTCCCCAAGAAATGGAATATCCTTTGTTAACCCAACCTTGGTTACTGATGAGTGTGTAAATACTCATCATTTTTACCTAATCTGAACTGCCAAAACATTCAAAAACACCCAATAATGCATCACAATAGTGAAAATATCCCAGGGTTGTGTTTTATATGTCTTAGATGCAAAATGTTTGAAAACAAATGAAAAACGAACAAAGTTTGCACAATTGGCAGTTTCAGTCCCTTAACTTTCAAAACTTGTCAAATCTAGTCCCTAAGCATAAATTTTGAAAAGAAAGTCAACCAAAGTCCTTAGAAAATCACAAGTTCTCATAATTAGTCCTTTGATGAAAAGTTTCAAAAGTTTACAAGTTTAGTCCCTGAACTTTGCAAAAGTGTCAAAAATAGCCCCTGGGATTAAAATCTTTTGGAAAATAACAAGTATGGTTCTTGAATTATGAAACTTTGGCAAAAATGATCCTTTGGTGAAAAGTTTGGTGAAATTACATATTTGGTCCCTCAAGTTTCAAATATGGCAGAATTAGTCCCTGGGAAGTTCAAAAATGGAAAATTATCACCATGGTCCTTGTACTATTCACAATTGACAAAAATCACCCTTGGAATACTTTGGATAAGTTGGCAGCATCAACCCTTCAAAAATCAGAAAATACACTTTTGGTCCTTGGGCTTTATTACTCTACAAACCAAACAGACTCTTTTGTTATTTAATAAGCCCAAAAACAAACACAAACATAAACCCAACACACCCCTAGCCCTTATAACCCCTTGGCCCAATCCTTTTGCCTGGCCTTACACCACAGGCCCACTCCCACCCAACAGTTATAATTCAAAAACCCCCCTTCCCCGTTCCCACCTCTCACCCTCTCCCTCCCACTTGTGCCTGCAACTCCATCACCTCAACCCACCATCTCCACCGCCCACTCCACTAAATCTACCACCATCACCTCGCATTAAATACCACCACCCCCTTTCTATATAATAAGAGCAAATTGCAGTTTCTTTTTTTGGCGCCAAAATCCACCAACGGCTCAGATTGAGTATAAAAGATCCAAGGGTCAAGAATTGAAGTGGGATATGTGCAGAAGACTCCAAAGAACCCTAATTTGCACTATAAAAGAAGAAGAGAGGAAGCAATGAAGCTGTGTAGTCATTTAGTAATAGTTTAGTGTCGAATTTATGTAAACTCAGTCATTAGTTGTTAAAATCACTTCAAATAGTTTGTAATCTTTGTTTTTAATGTAATTTGATCTTTCCTTAATCAAAAATTCCAAGCTTTCAGTTTCAGTTCAGTGTTTGCATTTTCAATTGAGTTTTCTCTTTTAGCTTCAGTAATGTTCTAAAGCTATTGTCACTGTTCCATAAGCTCACTTAGGTCACTTAGATTGATAAGAAAACATAAAAAGTAAAAAATTCAGTTACAAACAATCACAGGGTACCTATGCATTTGACTGTGGAAGCTTTGGAAGTTGCCTACAATGGAGGGGCAAGATGGACTTTTACCTAGCTTATCTCTGATAAGCTAGGAGCTTGTTGAGCATAAAGAAACTGTAGTAAAAGCTAGAGCTAAGGTTCTCTACTTTCAAGTTTAAGAAATTTCAAGTTTTAGTGTAATTTTCATTTTACTGTACTAGTGCTTATCTCTGCTTAATCTCTGTGCTTTTGTGCTTATTAGGTGTTAGTTAGTGATATTATTGCTTAAAATCTCAGTGTTGTTCATTGGTTTTCTTTGTTGCTTAAAATTCCATTTTCACTACCAAAATAGCATTAGTGATAATCTTGTGTAATTGTGATTCAAACCTGTGTTTCTATGCTTGTTTTGGCTCAGTAAACCTTCATAAGTTATTGGAAATCAATTTCATAATCTCAATCAATCAATTGTTTTGAAACTCAAAAATTAGTGCAGTTAAAAGGTTGTTTGGTTTTGCTTTCATAATTGTGATCCAGTGTGTTTGAGTTGTTGTTCTTGCTTAATACATGTCACTTAGGACCACAATAGCTCAGAACAATCATAAAAATTAGTGGTCTTTTGCAAGAAAGTCAAATTGCCTTTTAATCCCACTCAACTCATAATCTGTCAAGATTTTTAGTTCCAAATCTCATCAAATCATTTCACAAGTAGTTATTCTAGCTTAATTTGGTCTTATTATAGTCTAATAAAACATAATCAATAAGTAGAATTGATCCAAAGTTCATAATAGTCAACTGTGTTGAAAATCTCAAAAGTCAAAATTTGCATACTCAGTAAAATGGCAAGTTTTTCTTGGTGATCTCTAGGACTTAATACAGATTGGAAATAAAAAGTTTTTGTTGTTCTGAGTTATTTTGTTGCTAGTAAACCTGAATCAAAAAGAAAATTGGATTTTCAAACTTGTTTGCTCATTAAATTTTAGCCTCAAAGTTGCCTTGGTGAGATTTTGCCTCCCCTGTGCACAGCTTCACTAGCCAAGTTCATAAGCTCACCAAAAGCTTATCTGTAGTACTTAGCTTGTGAAATTTAGGTTTTTGTAAAGCTCATCCACCATTTTCTTTGATCCAAGTCTTGTTTTTCATTTTCTAGCTTATTTGGTAGGGCTGCAAGTAACCTTTTGTTTGTCCCATTTTGTTGTCTATACTGAGTACTCAGTATAAGCAGTCAACTTCACAAGCTCACCCCAAGCTCCTCAGTGAACCATAAGCTCTACTTATTGGCTTATTGTAAAGCTAACCCAGCCTATTTTTCATATCTGCTTTTGTTTTAGACCCTTGATCACTCCTGTGGGCCCCACAAGGTCTGCAAGATTGTCCCAAGTCTGTGTGTATCTGTGGAATTTGGGATTGCTTATTTGCTTGTTTTAGCTTATCCACTGTGCTTTTTCAGTTCCTTTAGCTTAATTTGTGTGCATATAAGTTGTTTTCATCTTTATTTGTAGCTTGTTTGTACTGTAGAGCTTATTAAGAGCTTTTGCATTCTAAAAAATCCAAAAACCTCACTGTTAAGCATTTTAGTGTCCAAAGTGCTTAATTTTAAGTTTCATAAAAAGTGTTTTCATAAAAGTTGTTCATTTTCAGTGTTAGAACAAGTTCCAAAAAGAAAAATCCAAAAATAATCACTTTTTAAGAAAAGTGATAGTTTCTATTTAATATAATTTAAACTTTTATTTTCCTTTTTAAATTTTAATTAAGTACTCACCTGTTTTATTATTTTTCTTAAATTCCTAGTATCTTAAAGTATTTGTATAAATTTTCTTAGAATTTTACCTTTTCATTTAGTATTTATTAGAATTAATAATAGTTTAATTAATAACTAGTTAAAACTAGTAAATTAAATAGTTCTGTTAATTTTTGTTAAACAGTAGTACCTTTTTATATTTTTCCTAAGTTCTAAATAATATTTAGCACGTCTGGTAATTTTCCCTTAATTTCTACTGTTCATTTGGTAATTTCTAGGTTTAAAAATTTTATTTAAAACAGTTTTAATCCAAAAACCAAAAAGAAAATAGTTTAAGTATTTAAATTTAATCGCAGATCCATTTTTATAATTTTTCTAGCTTTTACACATTATTTAGATTCTGTAAAAATTGGATTTGTAATTTTCTCTGTTAATTTACTATTATTCTCATTTAAATTAGTTTAAATAGTTTTTAAATAGTAATTAAGTAAATAATTAATAAAATAGTGTAAAAATAGTTTTTATTAATTTTTTATAATTTTTTAGGATTCCTGTAATGGTTAATTAGTTTTATAAATATTTCATAATTTTCTAAGTCATTTTTAGTATTATTAGTAATTTAAATTAGTTAAATTAGTTTAATTAATATAATTAGTAATTAATTAATATTTACTTCATAAAAAGACAAAAATATTTATTTTTAATTTTTACATTTCTTTTAAGTTATTTTAACGGTTTAGAAATTAATTTTACAAATTATTAGTGTAATTTTGTAATCTTAATCCTTTTTAGATTTGTTATAAATTAGTTTTAATTAACTTTTTAAATAGTTTTAGTAATTAATTAATATTTAAATATTAAAATAATCAAAAAAATAATTTTCTTTTTAATTTAATTTTCTTTCCATTTTAAGTTTGTAAAAGTTGCATTTTCACCCCCTGTAGTTTGTAATTGTTCTAATTTAACCTTTTTCCATTTACGTGATTAGTCTGTTTGTATTAGGTTTTCCCCAAGCCTAATTCTGTTTCCCTGTAGTGTAGAATTTTGTTAATTATCATTTTCTTAGTTAACAACACCAAATAATCATTCTTAATCTAGTTACTATTCCTAATCACTCATTCCCAAAACGTTTTCCAAACATAATTTCAATCTCGTTGGGACTTAACGACCCGTGAGAACACTGTGCTTTCAACGGATCATAAATTGATCACTCTCTCCCTCATTTGACTTAGTTGACCACACCTGGTTAACTGGTTAGTTTGGGAGGAGTCAGTTACTCTAACCCAACCATGGTTAAATCTTAACCCTTTAACCTAACCATGGTTACTTCTTAACCCAACCTCTCACACTCTTCCCTATAGAGGAATATCCCATGCCATATTCTCTTCTCTTTTATGCCATGTGAGGAATACCCTTTTTACCCCTACCAAATTACCCTTTCTACTCTTCTACCCTTGGTAATTTGTTTTCTCATAAACACTTCACAAAACATTTTCCAAATTGGCTATTTGAGTTGGTAAACCTTAGATTGATTAATGTTAAGGTTTAGTGTTAATTACAATTGGGGGTTTAGCAAGGTTTGTTATTTATAAGGACCAACACCCAAAACTTGGGATTTCTACAACAGAGGTCCTGGCGCGCTGCCCACGCGTTGACGCGCGGGTGACGCGCCGGTCTCGGTAAATTAATCGTAAGTTTGGGTCTTGACCTATAAATACCCCCTTGCCTCTTGTATTCCTCACCCCTTGCCATTATTCTTTCTCTCTAATCTCTCTAATTCTATCTTGTGTTCTTAGTTTTCACACTAACATCTTTGAAAGAACACATCTCCTTGCAAGGGAAGAATCACAAGAACTTAATCCACTCTTGTAATTGTGTCGAGGGTCTTCTTATCTATACCCTTTCTACTAGAATCGATTCACTAGGTTAGGTTAGGGCTTGGTTCAAATAAACTATACTCAATCATTCAATTGTTTGTAAGGGAAGTCTTGTGTCTTTGTGACCAAGCCTAGATCGTTGGGGATCTAGTTGGGGTTTGATACTTCCGGTGGGAAGTCTTGGTAGTGGTCTTGGTGACCCTTAGGTGAAGTCGAATCGCAAGATTCTTTTGGGTGGTTTTCGAGGGCAGAATACCGTGGGAGTAACTCCTTCTTTGTGAGCATCGATATTGGCGAATATCGGTGGAGTGAATTGTAACGGTTTATAGCCCACCGAAAGGATTATACTAGAGTTAATAGTATAGTGTCGTGGATTCGCAACTGAACGTACGGATGATATAAACCCCCCGTCCCGAACCAGTATATATCGTTGTGTTCTTTACTCCCTTTATATACTTATGGTTGTGATTGTATTTGTGGTTGCTCTTACTTAGACCACTTGGTTATCTTCGAGGCGTAAAGTTTTTTTTTAAACGTTCTAAAAGCCGAAGAAACCGTATTCACCCCCCCCCCTCTACGGTTCTACAATTGGTATCAAAGTGGAATACTCAAGTTTTTGAGCGTTAAAACCTTCCCGAGAAGTCGTTTTAAGTCAAAAACTTCTTTTCCAAAAATCCAAAATCCTAACAAAGATTTTTGCTAAAGTTTAGTATAGATCCATGGCTCAAGAGAACTATGTTGAGGGGTGCTCTATGCAAAGATCACCTTTGCTAGAAACCAATGGGTTTTGTTTTTGGAAAACCCGGTTTGAGACCTATGTTAGGTCCAAAGATCTTGATTTGTGGGAAATCATCCAAAATGGCAACTTTGTGTTTTTGGTGGAAGACCCCGAAACAAAGTTGTTGGTGGAAAAGCCACATTCGGATCTAAAAGATGATGAGAGGAGGAATCTTGGCAAAAATTATGAAGCAAAGATGTTGATCTATAATGCTCTATCTCGAAGGGAGTTCGAGAGAGTCCATGTTTGCAAGACTGCCAAGGAGATTTGGCACTCACTCATCATTACTCATCAAGGCAATTCACAAGTTAAGGATTGCAAGATCGACTTGCTCATCCAACAATATGAGAAGTTTTCGATCTCCGACGATGAAACCTATCACAATGGTTACACACGGTTCAACGCTATTATCACAAGCCTCACGGCTCTAGATCCTAGCTTCTATAATAAGAACCATGTAAGAAAATTTCTTCGAGCTCTTCCGGTTAAGTGGAGGCCAAAGGTGACGGCTATTGAAGAAGCCAAGAACTTGGCGGAACTCCCTCTTGACGAGCTAATTGGTAACCTCAAAGTGTATGAAATGATTTTAGAAAACGACAAGGTCATTTCTAAAGAAAAGAAGAAAGAGGTTAAGTCACTAGCTCTTAAAGCTAAATTCACTAGGGAACAAACTAGTGATGATAATGATGAAGAAAGTGATGAAGACGATGAAGAGCTCAACCTTATGGCAAGGAAATTTAGGAAGTTCTTTAGACGAGAAGGTAACCCTAGGCACGGTAATCGGTTTGGTAACCAAGGTGATAGTAATGGTAAAAATGTTGGAAGAGATCGTGGCTATAATAATAAAGGTGGTGGAAGCTCAAGGCGTGAACACGAGTGCTACAATTGTGGAGAGTGGAGACAAGAATCACTTTATAAGTGAATGTCCAAAGCCCAAAGAAAATAGGGCATTCGTCGGCGGAGCTTGGAGTGATAGTGAAGACGGGAATCATTCGGAAAGAAATGCAACGTGTCTCATGGTGTTTGAAACTCAAGAGGTATCTCCAAACTCTTCTATTTCTAATAAAGATTTAAATATTTGTAATTTGCAAAAAGAAAATGAGGAATTTTTTAAAACTATTGAAAAACTTGTTGAGGAGAAACACTCTCTTAATGACAAGGTTTTTGAACTTGAACAAGAAGTAAAGAGACTTACTCAATGCAAAGAGGTGGTTGAACCTTGCATAAGTTGTGAAAAACTTGTACATGAGGTTAACTCTTTGAATGACAAAGTATCCAAACTTCAAAAAGAGTCATTAAGTTTTTCTAAATTTAAGAAAAGTAGCAACGATTTGGATGATATGTTAAGTCAACAAAAATTGTCCCAAGATAAGGAAGGTCTTGGATTTTCAAAAATTGAGAAAACCACTTCCGTAAGTTTAAGCAAACCAATAATGTTTGTGAAAGAAGGACAAAACGAAAAACCAATTGTTCCTCAAACTCCTTTTGCAAATACTCGAGGTACTCAAACACCCGTTACAAGAAGTGAAACCCCAAAACAATTTTACAACACGGTTTCACGTAATGGACTTGGATACACACAAGCTCGAGTCGACCATTAACCTATCTCACCCACACCAAATATGAAACCGTCATATAGCCGAAGACATTCCTTTCAAAACAAACAATCATCTTCAAGAAGAAATTTGTACAAAAATCAAAGGTCTTCACATCGTGAATATAACTCATACCAAAGGAGAGAAAACTCCTACCCAAACCAAAGATTTTTTAGACCACACAATCATCAAGACTTTGGACCAAGATTTCAAAACCAAAGTAATTCTTTCAACAACCCTTGGTCTATGTTTTCAAACTATGGTCTTGAAACACTAAGTGTCTTGCTTTATGACCCAAGGATATTCAACTTGGGAGTATTTTATACTAACAACAATGGACCCAACAACCATTGGGGACCAAGTTTTTGAGTTTTATGTTTGTTAGGTATAAGCTTGAATCGGTCTATTAGATAATAGAAAGGGTTGATTTAAGCACATAATCGATAGTAGAGATTGGTTTCTTCATACAAGGGGTATGATGGTGTACATTTGTAATCTTTGAGGAAAAGTCATCCGTAGACAAAGCATCAATGGTGGATTTTTACCTCATGGTCGTGAAACAAAAATCATCCATTAAAATCAAGCTAAGTTTTTCTTTTATGCCTATGAATCCCTAAGTGCTTTACATGTTAGTTGTCAAAAATGATATGTGAACTTGGTGATGCTAGGTAGCTTATTTTTGTCACAACTTGAAATTTAGGAGAACTTAGAAACTTAAAGGCGATTAACATAAAATGAGACTAAACTTGCTTGCTATGTGTTTAGGGAATATATGTATGTGTTTACAATTTTCATAGCTTGAATACATGCTCATCTTAAGTGTGACATACTTAATTGATCGAAAACATGTCTAGGAATTTAAACGTTAAAGTTAACCCATGAGATCTCATATCATATGTAGGGTTAAATAAATATGCGTAGACATGATTACTATTGAATATTGTCCGCACATGATTGTTTATCGAAAATTTGAATAGTAAATTAATTCAAATTTAAACAATCCTTCTAGATGAATATGCATAAAATTTTTGTGAGTTTGATTAATATGCATACATGAATATATTTATTAGATTAATTAATTGTAGGTTTCACATTGATACATAACATCATGTGTAGTTTGCTTAATTGCTTGATATGTATACGTAAGATCTTAACGGGAAATCTTTATAACATATACAAATAAGTTATATGCATGATTATGTTGCCAACGGGTTATGATTTTAATCAACAAAGTGATAACATGAAATTTGCTCACATAACTAAGTGTCCATTGAAATAAGATTGTGTGTTATAAATTGTGGGTTCATGGATGCTATGTGATTATATGCTTAATTTTCATAGTGATTAAATGACTAAATGAAAGACGTATTTGCATGAGAATATGTTTTAATGCTATTTGCTTATATGAAAACTTGCCATAATGACTAGTTGATTTAGTGCATATTGCTAACATGCTAATTGCTTGCATATTTGTTAAAGATAGTAGATCATGTGCTCACAATTTTAAAATATTACATTTAGTTAGACACTAGGTGCACATCTACGTATTACTTAGACAAACAAGGTCTTGCAAGCAATAGGATTAGTAACACCATTTCGACCAATAGAGTCTTAGAGTTACTTCATATCGATTTGTTTGGATCATCACATATTTGAAGTTACGGAGGCAACTTCTATACTTTAATGACAATTGATGACTATTCACATTATATATGGACTCTATTTGTAGGTGCTAAGGAAGATGCCCTAGATAAGTTTAGGATCTTAGGAAGAAGATTGAAAAAAAAACCTACTTGAGCTTTGATTCAAGCTAATCATGGTAATAGATTTGAACATAGGGTGCAATTTGGGTAATTTTGCGAACAATATGGAATCTCACATAACTTCTCGGACATGAGTCCTCCTCAAACCAATGAGGTCGTCCAAAGGAAGGACAAGTTACAAGAGATGTGTCGTGTATTTAGCCGAGCAATCCATTTCGAAAAAGTTTTGGTGTCATGCCTTAAAAACCACGTGTTACACCTTACTCTAGGAAAATACTTCACCTTAATGTCCTATGAAACCCGAAGTAGGAAATCATCACTAGAGTACCTTAGAAAATTTAAGGGTAAATGTTTCATACTTAAGACAACAGGAGAGATGAATAAACGAAACCTTAGGTCACAAATTAGAAACATTTAGGATTTTGTTTCATGACACTTCCCAAAATCCCAATTGCACATTTTGAATCATAGAAAAGATTGTTCATGATTGATATGGAACATAGGATGTTAAGTCACTTAGAGTCTTTAGAAAGACTATGCTTGCTTGATCTTTTCAAAACTCTTAAAGTTTGTTTAAACAATGTGCTTAGGAATTATGTGAAAAGTAGTTTTTGGGTTAAGACTAATTTGAATCTCAAGAAGTAGGAAATGTTGTAGTCTTTGAGGTCACTTTTACATCATATAGGTATTTTCTTTGCATGATTGAATTAATCTAGGGAGAGGGTAATACACGGTGTTATTCATTCACTTAGGTATCTCCTTATGCCTTGACTTGCTACTAGGTAGTAACTTGTGTTTAGGTCTTGCTTTGCACTCTTAAAATGTTTATATGTGAAACTATGTGCTCTAATTTGAAATTTTGGTATCTTCACTTAAGTAAGTGATATATTTATGCTTGATTGATAGATCCGTTCTATGAACAACTATGTGGTAATGTTATGTATGTGTTTATCAACATTTGAGATATAATGCTTTAAATATGTATTATATGCGTAGGTTATGATGTATTGTGCGCAAATAGATGTGATTTTATGCTTAAACTAACCCATGTTGCAAGTATCCAAATGGTAACTTAACCCACTTTGGACTTCCACATGTGAGGGTTGCTTTGTTGTTGCGTGTTGTGTTTTTATGTAGCTAGGCCACCGCAAAGGTGAGGCTCTTGACCCATGGATCCCCGCCTTAGAACAAGAGGGAGCAACGATATGGGGGAGCTATGTTCAAGGGGGAGCACGTTCGGGTGCATGTACAAGCTACCTTGATTATCCCACAGGCCCAAGTTCGAAACCTGGCTTGATTGGAAGTCCTACCTTTTTGATTCGACAAAAGGGGGAGAAAGAAAGCAAGAGTGAAGACTAATTCATGTTAAAGACAAATGGCTTCACCAAATTACAAGGCAAGGTCAAGACGCAAGCTACACCAAAGGCGCGCTTTGTCTTCGCTAAGTTTTGTAATTTTATTTGCTTTCGGAATTTATTTGTCATCATCAAAAAGGGGGAGATTGTTGAGGCAACATTATCGAGATCTCCTTATGTTTTAATGATGACAAATAAACCTTCGAAACACATAAAATAACAAACGTTTGCCAAAGTTTACCCGCTTCACATGTCTGCTCCTGGCGCGCTGCCCACGCGTCAACGCGCGGGTGACGCGCCAGGCTTCTGTGAATGTCAGGACGAACTTTGAAAGTCGGCTTTCCCCTTACCCGAAAAATGTGGATCTTTCAAGGCAGGTATGAATATGCTTTGTGCTTAATTGAGAACACTCGAAACGGGTTCTGGGATTAGAGAGATCCAACTTTTGAAACACTCACTTACGGGAAAACACCAACTCATGTTTTCTAACTCTTGCATCTAGCCAAGGCTTTTCTAAACTTAGGGAGTTTATATACTTCACGTAACATCACGTGAAAGCATCCATATGCTCATATCCCGTGCTTACGTCTTCTCTAATCACGTAACGAGTTTACTCCCTTATTGGTCAAACTAAGTCCAAGGTCTCTTTGCGTAAACACATCCTTTCCCACATGGGTTATGCTTTACATCAAGACAAAGCACTTGACTTGTTTGTACCAAGGTGTTATTTGAGTATGTCGAGTCGTGGAAAGTCACGAGTTATGAAACTATGGATTCTCGACGTTGTGTTACTAGGATTTGTAAGTAACCTATGATTTTCTCAACTTATAATCTTAATTGTCTAAACCTTTTATTCTTAATGACAATTAGATTATTTCCTTAATCTTTTCTTAAATCACATTTTCACAAAAGACAAAACCACTAAATTTCCCACAATCCTTCCCAAATTCCTTTCCCAACAACCTCTTACATATTCCCTTACACCTCTTACACCTTTCTTACAAAAAGTGTATCTTTGACTTCACAAACTCCCACACAATATTCTCTTTTACAATATTCCCTTCACTTTATACATTCCCCATATACATTTTTCTACACACACATATACTACTCACATACACACACCTTTACATTCAAAATAAACACACTTCACTCACATACCCTTCTTCATACACACAAGGCTCCCCATCCAATCACTCTTACATATTCCTTACAACCTTACACACATCACTTCCCCAACAACTTTATTTTCAAAATACACAGTACTCACAACCATCTCATTCTCTACACACACTAGGCTCCCCATCACATCCAACACTTACATATTCCCTTACACACATCTCTTCACTCTTACACAATCCAGCTCATCTCTTATATTCCTTACACACTCTTCATCTCAACCATTCGTTCCCTTACAACACATCTCAACCATCACTTCTCCTTCCTCCCCAGGAAATGTAATATCCTTTGGAATATCCTTTGTTAACCCAACCTTGGTTACTCTAACCCAACCATGGTTAACTCTTAAACCTTTAACCTAACCATGGTTACTTCTTAACCCAACCTCTCACACTCTTCCCTATAGAGGAATATCCCATGGCATATTCTCTTCTCTTTTATGCCATGTGAGGAATACCCTTTCTAGCCCTACCAAATTACCCTTTCTACTCTTCTACCCTTGGTAATTTGTTTTCTCATAAACACTTCACAAAACAATTTCCAAATTGGCTATTTGAGTTGATAAACCTTAGATTGATTAATGTTAAGGTTTAGTGTGAAGTACAATTGGGGGTTTAGCAAGGTTTGGTATTTATAAGGACTAACACCCAAAACTTGGGATTTCTACAACAGAGGTCCTGGCGCGCTGCCCGCGCGTTGACGCACGGGTGACGCGCCGGTCTCGGTAAATTAATCCCAAGTTTGGGTCTTGGTCTATAAATACCCCCCTTGCCTCTTGTATTCCTCACCCCTTTGTCATTATTCTTTCTCTCTAATCTCTAATTCTATCTTGTGTTCTTAGTTTTCACACTAACATCTTTGAAAGAACACATCTCCTTGCAAGGGAAGAATCACAAGAACTTAATCCACTCTTGTGATTGTGTCGAGGGTCTTCTTATCTATACCCTTTCTACTAGAATCGATTCACTAGGTTAGGTTAGGGCTTGGTTCAAATAAACTATACTCAATCATTCAATTGTTTGTAAGGGGAGTCTTGTGTCTTTGTGACCAAGCCTAGATCATTGGGGATCTAGTTAGGGTTTGATACTTCCGGTGGGAAGTCTTGGTAGTGGTCTTGGTGACCCTTAGGTGAAGTCGAATGGCGAGATTCTTTTGGGTGGTTTCCGAGGGCGGAATACCGTGGGAGTAACTCCTTCTTTGTGAGCATCGATATTGGCGAATATCGGTGGAGTGAATTTTAACGGTTTATAGTCCATTGAAAGGATTATACTAGAGTGAATAGTATAGTGTCGTGGATTCGCAACTGGACGTACGAATGGTATAAACCCCCCATCCCGAACCAGTATATATCGTTGTGTTCTTTACTCGCTTTATATACTTGTGGTTGTGATTGTATTTGTGGTTGCTCTTACTTAGACCACTTGGTTATCTTCGAGGCTTAAAGTTTTTTTTAAACGTTCTAAAAGCCGAAGAAATCGTATTCTCCCCCCCCCCCTCTACGGTTCTACACATTTTATTAGGCGTAATTTTCTATCATAACTTTCCAAGTCTAGTGCTGAACTAGAGTATCGGGGGGTTGCTGATGCGATTGCTAAGACCGCACAACTTCGTAACTTACTTCGTAGTTACACCGTTTTTCGTACTATTGTTTGTTGTAATAATATCATAGTCTTTAAGTTGATTGCTAATCTCGTGCAATAATAACACACATAACTTACTGAGTTTGGCATAAATTATGTCCGTAAATGGTTGTTACGTGTGATGTTCGGGGTTTTTCATGTGCTACTTTATAAGTATGAAACAATAATATATTTACAAGGGGCTTCCTCCATTATTGTTTGAAAAGTTTTGTACAGTTTTATTCTTCTAATGCTCTAGAAGTGTTAGTCATGTGTCGTTTCATCATTTATAAAAAAAACTTTGGAAATTATCAGACTAAACTATGCACAAATGACAAGCATACCAATCGTATGTAAGTAAAATATAGTAAAAACCGGTTTTATCATCCATGAAAGCCGAAATCAAATCAAGATAATCAATGTTTATTTTTTTATTTAGTTATGAAATGGGTTTTTGTTTTGTTTTTGTTAAACTATTAGAACTAAGCTAAGTTAATATAAACTAAGAAAAGACTTTAAAATAACTAATTAACTAAAAATGGTTTGGAAATAATATGATAAAAATGAGTGTCCACTTAGAGAGACTGCACTTGGATTGGATAATAACTCAACAACGTGCAATTGTGCGATTCCGGATTCAAATATGGTTAGATTTTGAGGGTCTTCATCATCTACCCCTAACAATTACTGGAAAGCGCTACAAGGGTCTTTGTAAACACCACCTCGAATTATGCTTATAAAACCAATCTTTGATTTCACAATATGTTTGATATTTATGTTCCAATCATATAAATGGTCATATGTGTGACTAAAAAATATTCAAAATTATTAGTTTACCCCCAACGAATCCAAAAATCCTTTGTCTAGATTAAAGTTTCAACCAGACATAGAAAATTTGTGAAATAGAAATGACTATCGAAAGAAGTTTATCTACAAGCTTAATCTAATCACATATATAATCATTAGTTGATAAACACATGCTTTGAATAAAGAAACAATCAAAATATTCATTTCATCCAAAACCTCAAAAATAGATTTTGCACAATCACACCATGTTTGTATTATTCAATCATAAGCTACATCTAATCTAAGCAAACACTAAGAAATTACTCACTCATAAAGAGTGATTCCAAGAAACAAGTAAAGAAAATAAGATAAGACATACTCGTAATCAAAAAGTCAAGAATTAACCGTTGGCAAGATTGCAAAAATCACGAATCACGAGGTCGGTCGACCCCTTGTAGTTGTAATCAATCTAGGTGGGATTAATCGATGATTAATAGGATTGACATTTCTAGCAAGTTTTGGCTATTTCTGTCGAGTTTTGGGTATTCTAGTCAAGATTTTCCTTAAAAATATCAGCTTATAATAAATATAAACAATGACTATAAGTAATTAAAACAAGTTTACGACTAGTTTTGGGTATTTTTGACAAGATTTACAGGTTTCTTGCAAGTTTGACCACTATTGACTGCTGTTGATCGTTGTTAACCATGTGCAAAAATCGAAAGGGTTGGTGGTCGATTAGCGCCTAGACGGAGATTCATCGGCCTTGTGGGCCTTCTTTTGCAACACTGACCGTTGGATTACAAGGATGTTTATACGAATCAAATGGTGTTAAACTAGTCTTCAAGTGCCCCAAAATCCCCAAAAATCTTTAATGGTAGTCTTTGAGCCGCCACTTGGCATATGACTATATGCTAATATATTATTTGGCCATATGCTGTGTTCTTTAATGTTTGTGTTCTTAGGGAATACAACCATATGTCAAAATACCGTATGGTCACATGGGTGTTCCAAGTTCTTGTGACTTCACTGCATGAAGCATATGGCCAAATGTTCTTTTGGCATATGGTCATATGGTCTTCTATGTTTCTCATGTCTTGACTAGCAGGAACCCATATGGCCATATGTTGTTTTAGTGTATGGTCATATGGTTTTCCAATCTTATAAAATCTATTCGATCCAAGATCCAAACAAATCTTACAAGACAACTTTTAAACCCATAAGCATCGTATTTTATCAAAAAATAACTGATATAATAACCAAAATATTATAGATAATGCCTTGCAAAATGAGTATTATTTAGACACTATGAGTTAGTCAGGATATCGCATAGCCATGTTGGCCCACTCTTAGTGTTTTACAGGCTTAACTAAATTCGTTTACTCTCATATTAACCTATTTTAACTATACAAAGTCTTGGGGAATTAATTATAAGGATGGTGAATTAGAAATTTGATAATCTTAAGTAAAGTGAAATTTATAGTTCATCATTATTTTAAATCAAAATACATGTAACCTAACATGGCACAGGTTAGGGCTGAGCAAAATCAACTGAAAATCGAACCAAACCGACCTTATTTGGTTCAGTTTTCAGTTTTATATAATTATGGTTTTCGGTTTTGGTTTTTACTCGGTTCAGTTTGGTTCCGGACAAAACCAAGAAAAATACTTAAACTAACGGTTCGGTTCAGTTTCGCTAGGTTAACTTCAGTTAAGTTCTCGGTTCACGTTTTCCTCAAAATTGGTTTTTGGTTCGGATAAGGATTGCTCGGTTCAGTTTGTGTTTGACTCGTTGCTTAGCCTAGCACAGGCTATTGCATAAATTACGGGACATAATGGTTTTCTTAAAGTTAATAACATTTCCTTTTGTATACTTTTGGGTATGTGAGTTTGCTTAAAAGAAAATTAGAAAAAAAAAATAATAATAAATTGGGCAATCATAACACTCATTTTTCAATCAAAATTGAAAAAGTTCACTTACATCTTCTTTAATAAAAAAATTAAAAATTTTATAAATTGTTAATCATTAGATAAACTAATGACATCACCATGTCAATCATAAAATCATCTTTCATTAGAGAAACACTTCTATATACTTTAGACGAACTTGTTTTTAAGTTTTTTTTTTCTTTTTTTCTTTTTTTTTAAATGTTAAAATTTATGCTAATAGTAATTACATGTAATTTGTAAAACACATGTGATTCGTGACGTCACATGTACTTTGTGGTTTGAACAATAAAACTCACATCACAAATTAAATCTGAATCCTTAGTGTTTAATATTCAATACCTATAAAACAATTGTCAAAAAGTTTATCGAAGTGTCCACCTATAGAAAGATAAAAAAAAATATTATCATCGTGATGGTATATTTTTTGCCGCTTAACGATTTAACGGTTGCAAGATTTAAAATAATGGTGCATATGAGTTTTTATATTTTTAATTGAAAAATGACTGAAAATGATTGCTACATTTGATTTTTGATTTTTTTTTTGATATTTGTAACTCACCCTTTGGGTATGTTTAACCAAATTAGTCATAGCTGGAGATGGAATTGAAGCCCGAGCTAGAGCTGGAGTTTGTGTTATAGGCTATGTTTGGCAAAAGTAGCTGTGAGCAGTAGCTGTGAGCAGTAGCAGTGAGCAGTAGCTGTGAGCTGTGAGCAGTAGCTGTGAGCAGTAGCCACAGCTCACTGCTCACCGCTCACAGCTTCATAAAGAAGCATTGGACAAATGAGTTTTCCTAAAAAATAGCAAAGCTCACAGCTCTCATGCCAAACGAACACTAAAAATCAAAAAGCTCATTGCTCAGCGCTCATCGACCAAAAAAGCTCCAAAAAGCTTTGCGCCAAACATAGCCATAAGATGTAAGCTTTGGTTTATATTTTCTTTGTGGTGCTTGGCGATTTTGCAGGAGTTTGGAACTTATTGTCGTAGAATAATAAAAATACACATCAAATCAAGTAATTTGACTAAATATAAGCTACAGTTTATATTTTTAATGATATTAAATTAATTTAATTAACTATAAGCTCTAATCATTTTTAAAAGCTAATTTTGCTTCTATAATGTTATGAAAGCCTCATAATCTTATGTAACAAACAAAAATTATTTATAAACTAGATTATTTCAAAAGTTCAAACTTTTACGATCTGCATAACCTTCTTGCCAAACACACGTATCGACCAACAAAAATGATTTAGGATACCAATAAATGGCTTGTGATTGATTGATTATTACTGTAGAATATAGTAGTTTTTAATAGACTAGGGGGTGTTTCTTTTTCCCTTAGCTAAGGGAATGGGTCCACACAAAGTATTTAATAATGTTTTTTTTATGTGGAGCCCACATTTTTCCACTAATGCCTCTATATCGACAAGGCATATAAATATGATCTCCCCTCATTAAGACACTCATATAGAACGTGGGACCCACATGACCTTAGCTAAGGAAAAAAAAGAAACACCCCCTAAGGTGCGTTTCTTTTTTCCCTTAACTAAAGGATTGGGTCCACAAACTCATTTAATATTATATCTTTTCTAAATGGAACCCACTATTTTCCTTAGTTAATCTATATCCATAACTCCATAAGGCATAAGGCCATGTGGGTCCCACGTTCTATATGAGTGTCTTAATGGGGGAGATCATATTTATATGCCTTGTGGATATAAAGTCATTAGTGGAAAAATGTGGGCTCCACATTAAAAAAAACATTATTAAATACTTTGTGTAGACCCATTCCTTTAGCTAAGGGGAAAAAAACACCCCCTAGTCTTCCTCAATAAGTGGCTTATATAGACGTAGGACCCACATGATCCCTTAGTTGAGGAAAAAAAGAAACACCCCCTAACCTTATGATCTACTTTTTAATTATTAACCTTAAAAAGTCAAATATCTTTAATTATTTAGAAAGTCACTATCATCAAGAAAAAGAAGGGAAACGTGCCCGATGGAAAGTGTCTTGTTCTTTTAGATTTTAGCAATTCAAAATTTATTGCCGCTTAAAAGTCCTTTTGTTTATTGTTAATGCCGGCATCCTTGATGTAGACGAAATCAAAAATTCAAAATAAAGAGATAAAAGGAGAACCAATAAAGCTTAGGGCCCGTTTGTTTGGTAGGATTTTAAGGTGGGATTTAACTTTTAGGTGCCGTTTGGTTTGTTGTCCGGAATGATAATCGGTATGGATTTGATATAGGGGTGGAATAGGAATGACTATAAGTTAAGTTATCAATATCATAAATGTTGTTTGGTAGGATAATTAGATGAAAAGTGTTTTTAAATTATGTGAGGGAAAATGGTGGGCCCGGGAATCAATTTTCATTCCACACCTTTTAGGTGACTTTTAAGTATAGTAACATATTTAGTATCATTCCTTTTTTTGATTCCCATGTTAACTAACCACATGCCTATACATGGAATGAAATCCATTGATCGATTCCCATTGGCGCATACCAAACACACTCTTAGCTTTTTAACATTTGTTTGGTTGAATTCCTAAAGAAAAAAAATAGCCATAAGTCCTTCTGACACTAGCCCGAGAAAATTAGTGGAATTTGCCCGGGAATAGGAGGATTTTAACACTTTTAGTGGGCCCATTATAAATATGGGTGTGTAACTTTTATATTTTAATTTATAATAGTGAAATTTAATACATATAATTAGATAAAAATCATTAATTTTGTGGGTCCCATTTCTCTTTCATCAAATCCAAATCCTACCCAAAATCCAAATCATAAACCAAATCCAAAAATCCTAATCCTAAACCTATCTATAAACCAAACGGTCCCTAAATATAAAGAATTGTTATTGAGTTGAGTTAATTAGTCACCATGTCACACTGTAATAGCCAAAAATATAATTTTAAATCGAATAGACCCTTAAGCATCTACCAACAAGAAGATGCATGGATTTGAATTTTGGCCCTAAACCATTTCGTATTTTTGATATTTGGTTGGAAGAGGTTGACATACAACATGCAGTGGAAGGAGCATGGAGAATGGCGGTGAGAAGTAATCGCCCGGATTGTCGATTTCGTGACAAACTTAAAGGAGCTTAAAAAGTGGAGCAAGGACAGATTTGGAGCATCTAAGGAGAATATGGAAGAACATAAAAAAGAGGCTATAAGATGGGAATTGGAAGCGGAGAATAGAATGTTGGATGATAGTGAAAGAACGGCTTGGATGGAGGCAAGAAGGTTATGGCTGGAAAAGGAGAATCAACATGGTAGTATGCTTCGTCAAAAGGCTAGAGTGAGATGGGATGTGGAAGGTGATGAAAATTCGAAGTTCTTTCACTCTTATATTAAGAGAAGGAACAAAAAGAGCAATATTCGAGGTCTTATGGTTAATGGGGTATGGTGTTAAGATCCTTGTTTGATTAAGGCGGAAATTGTGCGACATTATAAATCCTTGTTCTCTGAGGGGTCATCGGTTCGGCCGACTTTCTGTAGTAACAAAGTCGAGACTATTTTGATAGAAGATGTGGATGTGTTAGAACGGGAATTTAATGAAATTGAGGTGTGGGACGCGGTTCGGGGGTGTAACACCCCAAAAAATTTGATTTAACAGCGGAAGACTAATTTGGGTGTTACGTAGAGGATCACAGTCATAATCATAGAAAATGACTCAAAGAGACGTTTTGAAGTTCATATTATTGAATTCAAATGCAAGGATGTTTAACAGTTATTACATCACATTAAAGGTTTGAGAAGTGACTGTTTATTTTATTTGTTACACCACTGACACAAGGTCAAATGTCCACTCCATGCCTCCTGAGCTTGCTTCAAACCTGAGATAAACATGCTAAAAGTCAACAAAATTGTTGAGTGAATCCATAGTGTTTATGTTTGAAATCAGTCAAACACAATCAAGGTATTTCATAAATAAATCAGTTATGTGGTTTCGTATGCATATTGCCATAAGTCTCATGAACTCAACTTTAACAGGTGTGTGTCATCACAATGACATCAGTACTATATAAATGAGCCCTTAGGTAGGAGTTTGCCGTTGCTCCTAGGATCTCAAATAAAGTGCATTTGTCTGTCCATCCGGCTAGCACCAAGGCTATCTATCCGGCTAGTACAAATGGGCTGTCAAGCACCAATAGATCTATTCACAGTATTCGCGTTCACTCGCAAGTGACTAAGGTTCATGATAAAAGGGACTTTCATAAGATAAAGTGGCACAGTTGGTCTTATGCAATAATCAAGTTGGCATACATAAAGTGAAATACTTGTGTTCCAAAGTGTAGCATGTATCCCCCCACATAGTTGTAAAATATGTAAAAAGTGGGACTATAGACTCACCTTAGATGAGTGTGTGAATGTAGGCAATTTAGTCTATCAAGTGCAACTAGTGAACGGCTCCAACACGCAACCTGGATAATATGAGAAACCCCAGTTTCTTATGGTGGGGGTGGTTTGTAGTTGTGTATAATGCTTAAAGTTCAAAAACAATATTATATATAATATCATCTTGTCTTTATGTGTGTCGATGATAAGTCGTGCCTGACTTATAGAGATGTGTTACCCTTGCAGGGTAAAGTGTTCTAGTTGGGTGAGTGTTTATTATGTTCCATGATCTTGGTGAAAGTTTACTCAATAACCCTTAAAGCTTCCAGTGGTTTACTCTTTAAACCTTAATAGTGAAATTTTACAATTTCAGTCCTTGAACTTTTGTGAAAATGACATATTGGCACAATATGTGAAAGGTGGTCTTTTGTTACCTAGTTAATTCTCAAATATTCACTTTTTGTAATTGTTGTTATCAAAATAACCATTTTCACTCAAGTTTGTGAAATTACAAGTTTAGCCCTTATACTTTATAAAGTTTACATTTCTAGCCCATAAGTTTATAGAAATGACATTTAAGTACCCCAGGTTTGTAATTATTCCATTTCTAACCTTACTTTGTCAAATTGACAGTTTTGACACCCCTGTTTCATTATTTACACCTTTAGTCCTTGTACTTTCAAAGTTGACATTTTTAGTCCTTGTGAAATGTATATTTACATTTTTAGTACTCACATCATCAAAATAGTCAATAAATGACAAAAACATTCCAATTATACTGTTTTAACACCACGTTTGCAGAAATTACAGTTTTGGTCCTTGTAGTTTATAAACTTTGCAAATTTAGTCCTTTATATGTAAAATGTTCATTTTTAATCCTTATACCTCAAAATTTATACAAGTGGCACAAAATAGTTTATATTTACTGTTGGTAACCTCAGGTTGCAAAATTTACAGTTTCAACCCATAGTTTCCATAGTTGACAGTTTAGGTCCTTTAACTTTATCTCCTTTTGCATTTTTAGTCCAAAATACCATTTTAGCTTATGACTTCATTCCAATTAGCTTATTAAGTTCCCAGAAGCTTAGAAAAACTTGTGTGAGCTTATCAGTTGGTTTTTATTAGCTTAAAGCTTATAGTGAGCTTATTTTAGTGATATTGGGCTTAACTTGAACTGTTAAGGCCCAATAGGTGTTATGTGGGCCCACTGGGCTCCCAACTGGTTTTGGTGACTCATGGGCTCATGTTGAGCCATGCCAAAGTTAAAGGGTATGCTGTTGGGCCATGGAACAGACCACAACAGTTTAAGGTTATGTTGGGCTTTAAGCCCACTAAGGGGTTTGGGATGTTTCAGTGACCGAGTGATGTAGCTAAACTTTGAGCTTGTGAGGCAGCTTATATGAGCTTGTGAGTGAGTGAGCTTTACGTAGCTTGTTTGTTGGTGATTCAAACAAACAGTTTGTGCAAAAATATATATATGTTGTACGTATAGATATCGAATGCCAAGGCCAAAGTGAAGTGCAAAACTCATTTTAAATACTTAGAATATAATCACTGTTTTTTGATATAGGTTCAAACAACTTAGGAACGTGTGATATTTAAGGTCTTAGGGTCAGGTTAAGTGCAAACTAAGTTCTTAACTCCATTTTTAGGTATATAGAGATTCGAATAGTGGCATTTGTTTGTTATGAGCTTAAAGAGACACAAGTCTAAATAGGTGAAAGTGTTGGGAGTTTATACGAATAGGAAAACATGAATATGAGTTGAAAATAAACTAAGTGTTGAGAAACACTTACTACACCTTAAAGGTGGGTCGAATTCGAGACTGTAGAGACTAGGTGAGGTCTTGTGAGCTTGTAACTCGACAGTGGGCACACCAAGGACTTGAGTGAAGCTTGTGATGAGCTTGTGAGGGCTTGGGACAGCTTGTGGCTTCCCCTTTCTTTCTCGATGTACAGCAGCGAAACAAAGGGTGTGTGAGTAAGTTTTTGAAGGTTATACGTGAAGTATTTTGCATGGGAGTGTATATTTGAGGATAGGGACAACTTGGAGGGACAAGGAGAATATTTGGGATGAGATAACGAGTAGGGGAGGGTAGGCTAGCTTGATTGGATAGCAAGTTAAGATTCCAAGTGTGTTTGAGGGTCGGTTTAAGGGGTGACGAGGCCAAGGGGTTCTAGAACCCTGATTTTATTTCGACTACATGTGAAATGAGTAAACAAGACTTGTATTGAGGTCCTTTGGTTCTTGTGAGGTCAAATGGTCTAGTGTGAAAGCGTTTGAGGGTGTGTTTGGTAGCAAAAATGAATAAGGGTCCGTTTGACATAGTAACGTGACCAAATGGTCACCTTGTGATCGAGTTGTGATTCATTGGGGCTGTGGTGATGTCAAAACATCGTTATTTGGTTATAGAAGTTCTTTAGGGAGTTTGTAAAGGTTGTGGTATGCTCATGTGTCCAAACGAGTTCATATCGTGGCCAAATAAATAAATATAGTTCGAATAGGTTAGTGCGAGTCATTGTGGGATTTGTGGTGTGTTTTGCTTAGGTAAATCAGTTCAATATGAGTATTGAGGAGGCTCTAATAACCTTGGGAAGTTTCATGCAAGCTTATGCATGTTGTGGGATGTTTATGTGTACGTAAGTATATATATCGAGACAAATGAGTTGAGCTAGGGCATGTTTGTGAGTTTAGTGACTTATGAATCAATGAGAATCACTTATGGTGTCATTTGTGAGCCTTTGGAAGTCATTAGGATCAATGGCAACATGTTTTGCACATTGTGACTCAAATTTGGTACACTTGGAAAGGTTGTGATCTCGCTAAGCTTTGCCCGTAATTTACTATGCATATATACGTATTAGGTTGATATATTAGTTGATCTCGATTCTTTTGAGTATGAACAATGAGGTTGTGCAATTTATTTCATATGTTGTTTGTAAGATTCGCGAATACAAGTGCCAAAGTAAACGTGATCACACATTTCGTATTATTAGTTATTATTTGGTTTTGGGCTTGATTTGTTGGGCTTATGAGTTTGGTTGGCCCATTAAGGGATTAGATGTGAACCGTGAGTGGTTATTGGGCTAGCTCTCATGGGCTAGGGTTGTGTGGGGCCCAATATGTGTTGTTGGCTTAATTAGATCATGTGGAGCCCAATGTGAGCATTGTGGGTCCCACTGAGTTGTAATTCAGTTTATCTTGGCATTGTGGGGTCTACTGAGGTGTAATTCACCTATGTAGGTGTTGTGGGTCCCACTGTGTGAATAATAGTTCATGTTGGTGTTGTGGGGTCCACCAAGAGGGATGTGGGTCCCATAGGTGGTTGTGAGTGCAAAGTGTTGCTCTAATGATCAAAATTGATCCGTAGTTATGTTGTGCCCTTTCCAGGTCATTGTGGGTTCCGTGTGAGCTCGTTCTAGATAAGTGTGAATCACATAGCACGTGTTGATTCAGAGTTGCATAATGTAAATAAAAGTTTTAAATTTTTCCTAAAAATATGTGCATGAACAGTAACATACAATTACTTCATGTTTAGTATTTGCTAATAACTGGGGTTTTTCACAGGATATTACAGGGGGTGTGGTGGAGATAAAGCCCCGGGGCCAGATGGATTTAATTTTAAATTTATTAAGAAATTTTGGGAGGTATTGAAACCGGATTTGATGATTGCGGTTAAATGGTTTTGGGAATATTCGGAGATCTCTAGAGGATGTAACGCTACATTTGTAACGATTATTCCAAAGGTTGCAGATCCCATCGGTCTTGGGGACTTTTGACCTATTAGTCTGATTGGATGTTATTATAAGATAATCGCGAAATTGCTAGCAGATAGAATTAAGAAAGTGATAGATAAAGTAGTGGGGGATGTGCAAAATGCATTTATAAAAGGTAGATTTATCCTTGACGGCATTCTAATTACGAATGAAATGATAGAATATTTAAAGAAAAAAAGAGAAAAGGGTCTTATATTCAAAGTGGATTTCGAGAAAGCATACGATAGCATTAATTGGAGATTCTTGTTAGACATAATGAAAAAAATGGGATTTGGGCTATGTTGGATCGATATACTCTGACCAAACTATTATATAGCTTGTTAAGGGTTTAGTAGCCTTGGATAAATCCTAATCTACTAACAATGAAACACTGAATTACTCTATTAAGTATGCGGAATTACTTAACAAAGCTAAGAAGAATTAACCAAAACTTTGATTATATTAACACCTTAAATCTGCTTATATAATGCAGACTATTACAACTCTAACTTCTCTAAATCGTATTTGTAAACTCTATAATGTTAAGGATCAAGATGATGCTGAACAAGAAAATCTTCATAATTCTGATGATCAAGTCAGAAGTGGTGATACAGAAGTACTGGATTTAGAAGATACTGGTGTTCATAATCAAGGTACTGGTCAAGGTACTGGTAGACAGTTTCAAATAACACCAAGGACTTTGGACTTTGAAGAAGATGTAGGTCCATCCAATC
>LBNU01024908.1:5332-22491 GCA_014162995.1 Artemisia annua | reverse complement strand
TTCTTTAGGCCCCATTTGGAATGTTTGCTGTTTGACTCTGCATGTACTGAGTTGATCAGTATATACTGAGCATTGTTGATTATTTGCTATTGTTCTTGTTTTATTCTTGTTGATATTGTGTTTACTTCTTGTGTTTTTCCTCTCTTGTTGTTGTTGTTGTGCTTATTTTCTTATATGGGCTTATTGCTTGCTGCTACTGCATTGTTCTTGGTACTGTTCTTGTCAATCTTGTTGATAGTTTAAATTCTTGTAGTAATTTCTGATTAGTTGTTGTTGTTGTGATTCTTTGGTATTATTATTATTGTTGCTTAAGCTGATCTTGTTTTGGCTTATTGAGCTTGTTTGTGTCCTAAGACAATCTCTTGAACAAAGTTTGAATTTTCAAAATCAACAAGTCTGAATTGATCATTGAAATCTGGAAGTGAAATTGTTTAAGTGATTGTTAGCTGAAAATGTGTTTTTAAAGAATTTGTGTTTGTGTTTGTTGGTCAAAAAGAAGAAAACAGAAAAGAAGAACAAAAAAAAGAAAAACAAATAGGGAAAGCTGTGTAAAAAAGTTAGGCCAGGGATTCGAACCCCTGACCTATAGCCTACACATGACTTAAACACACACTCCTCCCAACTGCTCTGGGGCACCAGTTCCGTTGGGATTTACACAAACAAACCTCTTGTACCATATTTGCCTGTTTTGCTTATTCACACTGTAACTGCTTATTCTGGCTTATTCTTGAGTGCTTATTCAGTGTTTTTATTTTTGTTAGTTCAATTTTAACTTGTTAGATTTTCCAAAAGTAGTTTCAGAATTTTTTGATCATTATTTTAATTATTATAATTTAATTAGTGTTTAATAGTAATTAATTCGTAATAAATAGAATTTTTGTCAAAAAATTAATCTTCTTTTTTCTAAAATTTTCTTTCATCATTAGGATCGTAAGAAAATTATTTGTAGGCCCGTAGGACTTGCGTAGCTAAAAACTCATGTTTTATCTTGCGCGTTGACGTTTATTTAGAATAAACGTCACATTTATTTGCTAATTGTGTTTTTAGGATTCCCGATACCTAAATATTGTTTCCTGTAGCTTTTAGAGTTCCCCTAGATTTTCCATTTGCCTTTTGTTCCCTCTAGGTCGTTTTTATTTCACTTACGTTTGTTAATTTAAACTTATCGGTTAATTTAACGTACGACAAAACCAAACATTTTTTTCACAACCTCATACAAGTTCTAATCTCAATCTTACTCGAGCTTTCCATTCACACCTCGTTGGGGTACTGTTGGATCGATATACTCTGACCAAACTATTATATAGCTTGTTAAGGGTTTAGTAGCCTTGGATAAATCCTAATCTACTAACAATGAAACACTGAATTACTCTATTAAGTATGCGGAATTACTTAACAAAGCTAAGAAGAATTAACCAAACTTTGATTATATTAACACCTTAAATCTGCTTATAGAATGCAGACTATTACAACTCTAACTTCTCTAAATCGTATTCGTAAACTCTATAAAACTCTATATATAAACTCTATTCTAGTTTTCCACAATGAATGTCTTCATAATTAAAGTCGTCTTGTCCAAATAGCGTTTTGGGATCTATGGAAAACACAAACCTTCATACTGGCCCAATAAGCTAAAGTAAAACCCTCGTAATATGCTTCCCATCAAAGGTATTTATTAAATAGTACAACAAATCCTCATCAACTATGACATCGGTCAGCAAAGTCCACTTAAACCTCCAGCTTTTGGCTAAATTACTGGTCCTTACCGCATCTTTTAGTGGCAATCGGTTCATAATATTAGTGGTCACGTTATCTGGCATGTTGGTGATATAATCTGCCATATCAGTTATCACATTGTCTCCAAAAGACATTGTACTGTTGGAATTTTAATTGGGTCTTTGACTTCTGGAAATGGGTGTCTGGATAAGGGTGTGTGTTATTATGGTTTGTATATGTGTTTGGTTTGTGGGTTAATTGGTTTCGCGCAAAAAATAACTAGCGTATCAGAAACGAGAGGCTCAAGGTACTAGAGTGTAGTTCTTAGTTACTCCCTAAACTATCACTATCATGGTTGATTTAACCATAGTGTGGTGATAAAAGTAGTAGCCTATTATGCCCTTGAGAACATACCAAAACATGAGCATTGACCTCGATAAAAGTGGTCAAGGGATGCATTCGGCCTCTAATTCCCAACTTTTGGACGCCACACGACGTTTTTAGAAAGTTAGGGTGCATGGTGATGTTTTGTGGAAAGTTCAGGGACCAACGACGTATTTTACTCTTTTATATAATACAATGTACTACTATTTAATGACCAATTATGTTTTTGTTCATGCTAGATCTCCCAAGTTCTGCATTGCACAAATCTAACAGGGGGATGTCATTTTATGCTTACACCTTTTGTCTTGGCAAAACAACATTTATAGGTCAGTTATTTGCCACGAGTTCACTGGTTAAAGACCTTTAAGTTCGTGAACCTTTTAATTTCTTTTTCATATCTGATATATAAAAAGAAATTTTTTATCGTCAATTAGTTATCTAGAAACTTTACTTTGGGTGACCAGGCTACTTTAAAGGATTCGCAGCATCATGGCCGGTTGAAGTTGGTATTGAATGTTACGGTTGTGTTCGTGACATCATAAAATCTAGAAATGAAGGGGGAGATGTTTATGTTGTTCACCAAGGAGAACGAGCCAAAGTTTTTGGTAAAAGGGTGTGTGGTAAAACGGCTAGATGTGGTGCATCACTAGTTTTTGCCTCCATAGGAGTCGGGCTCGCTGCAAACCTCTCCGACCCAACTACTGGTCAATATATTGGTAAGCACCGTACGACTTCGTCATTTATGTTTGATTGTTTTTAGGGGTGTATGGAAACGTGTTTTGAAACTGGTTATAAGATTTTTGCACCTTAATTTTTGATGCTTGGATCATATGATTAGGATTAATATCACCAAAATGTAAATACAGTTTCATATTTTTATCATTGTATAAAACATTGTTCGTTTTGTTTCTCCATTGTAAGTAAAGTTCTTAAATTTTTATGCAAATTGTATTTAAAATATTTTGCATTAAAACAGGGAACACCTTCGCCTTTCTTTACTAGTTGATGACTTAAATTACATGCAATAGCATCAAAATGCAAGTATTCTACGTGACAATGGTTTTACAAAAACCAAGTATATTGTATAGAATGATAAAAGTGGAAATAAACGACATTTTGGTGCAATTAACCATGCGAATATGTAGGGGATTATTAAAAGTAGTTATTTGCCGTCTTAAATATAATTTGGTTTTTATTTCCGGTTTGAAAAATTCATTTTTAGTATTTTATAATTTGGAACTTGCAAACTATCTTATTTTGAACAAAACAACATCTAGCTGTCTACTTATAACATGTAGTTCATTTATGTTTAACTATTGAGTGTGTGATTCCGATGATTCAGTATCATTTAATATTTTTTTTAAAAAAAATGCACATACAAATACACCATTTAATATTTGTTATTCTTGACATATTTGTGTTGTTTGTAGGATGTTCGCTTGGTGACATGGCTGGGCCTACCATCATGTCACTTTGTTTCGCTAATCCTCATTTGGAATTTTAGAGCGTTTAGTTTGGATTGTTTTCAACAAACTTTGATTTCCGAGGTTGACAAATTTTTTATAACAAAGATTATTACCTGTACGTTGCAACACATTGCTGGTAAAACAAGAGGGAGATGAATCAGTCGTAAAATTTGCGTGCGTCAGAATGAATCACCAATTGTTATAATATATATTTTTATTTTCTTACAGTTGTACCTGTATGGATAATATATACATACATATATATATATATATATATATATATATATATATATATATATATATATATATATATATATATATATATATATATTCTTTTGCCTCTTTGTATGGTGTCCTTGAATGATGAAACCAATTATTGAACTCCCAACGGTCTTTCTAAAATGGGTAGTGATATTTACACATATATTTTTACTTAATACACATAAATTTTAATTGTATGATCATAATGGTCCCACAAAATTTATTTGAAATTTTATGTGCATGAAGTAAAAGTGTAAGTATACACATATCACTACCTCTTAAAACGAAAGGTCAAATTGACCCAGTTTTCATATTTGTTCATGTAACTTGTACACGACAATCATTCAGGTTCAATGCAACTTGACCCATACCAAATAGTTGCCCCTTTTAACGTGTACTCACTTTGATGATCAAATAAGTATGTTTGGACGCTAATTAGCTTATCAAAACAAGTTTACAATGGCATAATGGCATAAAAAGATAATTTGAAATATAACATATTCAAGCCAATAATATCAGCTTAGCTTTGCATCTTCTCCCTGTTAACGTTTTTCTTCTTCTTTCTGTTACTTCGTTTGTTCAATACCCAAGACATGATTATTATTGTAAATCACGTTATAGCAGAATCGAGGAGTGTTTGGATTAGGTGATAACAACAGCGGCATGTATTTAAAGTGGGCTCCAAGTTTGTAGATGTATATATCAAGTCACTGTTTAAATGAAGTATGTAGAGTACATGTAAGTGTCTATTTTTCTATTTTTTATTTTCAGATTATCATATATTGATGTTAAGAGTCTTCATTTGCTAGATAATTTGACTTGGGGTCTTTGCCACAAGTTATTAACCACATCTTTTAACTTGGAGGGTGTTTGGATGTGCGTGTAAAGTGGCATGGAGTCCAAGTACAACTAGATTATCAGTAGCGTAAGGGAATGTTTGAGGTTGCTATTGCATTATGTTTATATGCAAATTGTGTTTTCAAATAGTGAAAGTGTTTTAATGAGAAATACAAAACACCCCCTATTGTTCTCAAAAATTTAGGTTACGGTTGGGAAATTGGCCATATCATTCATCACTACTACTGCTACACCTTGCTGGCATATTTTAGCAACTACATGGCTACAACTGCCATTAGGCGTGATTGTGCCTGATTCTAGCAATGATAAAAAAATCGTTTGCAGGCTACATGGATTGAAGCCAAACAAAAGGAAAGGAGAATGATCGAGGAGACGCGAGTGGTTTAAGCTAAAGCCTATCTGCCATCAAAGATACAAAGATGAATCGGGGGCTGAAATGGGTAGGTTTGGCTGTGAAATAGAGAGGTGTGTACAATAAACCTTCTTGGTCCACTCAATACATCACCATAGGAGGTAATGGATGGTCATCATTGAAGGTGTGTGTTCTCATACAACTGAAGCCTTTCTAGAGAAGGAAATGTAGGTTGTCTTGGCAGAACCCCCAATGGATGAGATATGGGATCCTAGTGAAGCCACGCACCTTCCCTGTCTTAGCTATTGTGGGTGCTGGATGAATGGCTTTGATGGAGAGGTGATGTGGAAATGTAGCTAGATGGTAAGTGCATATAAAGGTGAATCTAGAGTAAAAGCTGGCATGTTTCAAGTTATAATGCAACTTTATCTCTTTGGGAATGTTTATGTGTTGACAGAGAATGGTCTTAAGGCTGTATGATATTGGTTGGCAGTTTCTTTGTTAACCAGATATCTGATAGTGTTAGAATGTTTCTTTCCTGAATGCTATTGGGTGAAGTGTATTTCATACCAGGTTATGACAATTTGTCTTATACTCCCTCCGTCCCAAATTATAAGTCCACTTTGGTAGTTTTGATTGTACCAAATTTAATGTCCATTTTCAATAACAACTGATCAAAATGAGTTTAAGTGGGTGAGAATGAAATTTAATTGGTTGACATTTTAAAGGGCCCACTTTTCTTAAACTTTGTAAAATTTGAAAATGGACATATAATTTGAGACGGAGGGAGTAAATTGTTATTGTTGATATTATAATTTAAAGATTCATCTTTTGCACTAAAAACAAAGTGGTGATAATTTATACATTTAAATGAACAAGGGACCTTTTTGTAACTTGAACTCTTCACGTAAAAATAAACAGGAAGTCAAACTACTTCCCAAACTTAACTTCCATTCAAACCTGTCAACAACAACAAACAAAATCCAATGTTCAAACACACTACTCTCCGTACAACAACACCTTCCATCACCCGCCTATATCAACAACAACACTCATTCTGCAACTCAACCCGACCCGAACAAATCAACCTTATAACCCGACTCCTCACCCTCCATCGTTACACAGCATTAAACACCCTCAAATTCACATTCACAAACCACCTCCTAAACCAAATCCTAACAACCTTAAAACTAAACCCAACAGCCTCCCTACATTTCTTCAACTTATCATTAACCCAACAGCCGTCTTTCAAACCCAGTCTCACTTCTTACTGTAAGCTTGTTCATATACTTTCAAAGGGTCGTATGTTTGATGAAACCAACCAAGCTTTAAGGGTTTTAGTTGGGTCTTGTGAAGGTGAGGATTTAGTTAATGAGGTGGTGAAGGTTTATAAGGAGTTCGGGTTTTCGAGTGTGGTGTTTGAGATTTTGTTGAGGGTTTTTGTGGAGAATGGGTTGGTGAAAAATGGGTTGAAAGTGTTTGATGAAATGTGTGGGATGGGGAGAGTTGTGAGTTTGGGGAATTGTAATGCGTTGTTGAGTGGTTTGGTTAAGGAAGGTGAGTTTGGGGATGTTTTTGGGGTTTTTGAGCAGATGGAGAGGGTTGGAGTTGTGCCGGATGTGTGGACGTGTAGTATTGTGGTTAATGCGTATTGTAAGGATGGGAGGGTTGGGAAGGGGATGGAGTTTTTGAGGAATGTAGAGGAGGAGTATGGCGTGGAGGCGAATGTGGTTACGTATCATAGTTTGATTAATGGGTATGTTGGTATGGGTGATATTGAAGGGGTGAAAGGTGTGTTGGAGGTGATGAGAGGTAAGGGGGTGTTGCCGAATGTGGTTACGTATACTTTGTTTGTTAAGGGGTATTGTAAGCTTGGGAGAGTGAATCAAGCGGAGAAGGTGTTTAGGGATATGAGAGAAGAGGATCCGTCGTTGGTTTTGGATGAGAAGGCTTATGGTGTTTTGATAGATGGTTTTTGTCGAGTTGGGAAGATGGATTGTGCTGTTAGGATTCGTGATGAGATGTTGGAAGCGGGATTGAATGTGAATTTGTATATTTGTAATTCGATGATTAACGGGTACTGTAAACTTGGAGAAGTTGATGAGGCTGCGAGAGTGGTAACGAGTATGAGTAAATGGAAGTTAAAGCCAGATTCTTATAGCTATAATACGTTGGTAAACGGTTATTGTAGGGAAGGTTATACGACTGAGGCTTTCAAGCTTTGTGAAAAGATGGTCCGTGATGGTATAAGTGTAGGTATTGTAACTTATAATACATTGTTGAAAGGCTTTTGCATAAATAAAGACATTGACAAAGCATTGAAACTATGGCATTTGATGTTAAAAAGAGGTGTGATGCCTAACGAGATTGGATATGGTACCTTGCTTGATGGGTTCTTTAAAGTTGCTCATATCGAACGAGCTTTGAAACTCTGGAAACAGTTTCTAGCTAGGGGATTCTTTAAACCTGTGATCGGGTATAATACAATGCTTAACGGATTATGCAAGATGGGAAAGATGACTCAAGCGGAACAGGTTTTTGGTAAGATGATTGAATTAGGTTGTCCACCAGATAGAATCACATATAATACACTTGCCGATGGTTATTGTAAATATGGGAACATGGAAATGGCTCTTAAGATCAAGGATACTATGGAACGGAAAACCATTCCTTTGTCCATTGAAATGTATAACTCACTAATTACTGGATATTTCAAATCCAAAAAATCAAGCAAAGTTACAGAACTACTCAACGAGATTCGAAAGAGGGGCATAACCCCCAACGTTGTAACCTATGGTGCCCTTATTTCTGGTTGGTGCAGAGAAGGGAGGCTGGATAAAGCCTTAAAGACAGTTTTTGAGATGAAAGAAAAAGGTTTAGCTCCAAATGTTGTCATATGTAGCGCAATAGTTAGTACATTATATCGGTTTGACATGAATGATGAAGCAAACATGCTACTACAGAAGATAATGGATTTTGATCTTCTACCCGGAGGCAAAAGTTTTGAGAAATTCTTCGAGTTTGACGTGGGAAAGTCAGATGTCCAAAAAATTTCAAGTATAGCTGACGGAGTTGTGGAAGGGACACATCTTTCCAGTAATGTTGTATACAACGTAGCTATTGCAGGTCTATGCAAACTTGGAAAAGTCGACGATGTAAAAAAATTTATTTCTGTATTGTTACAGAAAGGATTCGTTCCTGATAATTTCACTTATTGTACCCTAATTCATGCTTTATCGTCTGCTGGTGAAGTTAATGAGGCTTTTAAGCTACGGGATGAGATGTTAGAGAAGGGTCTTCTTCCTGATATCGCTACATACAATGCGTTAATAAATGGATTGTGTAAATCAGGGAACATTGATAGAGCAGTGAGACTCTTTTATAAGCTCCTGTCAAAAGGTGTTGCTCCTAATGCCATTACTTACAGTACGTTGATAGAAGGATGTAATAAGACCGGAAATGCACGAGAGGCACTTAAACTGAAAGAGAAAATGGTACAAGAATGTGTTGCTCCTTCAGTAGACACCTATTCTAGTTTGTTCAGTTATGTTCATAAGAGTGGTGAAGCGAGAGAAGCTGCAATGTGATTCTATCTGTGAAAACAGTTTTGCTGCTTGAGAATCAATTGCAGAATATGCCATCTTATGAGTTAAGGTTAAAGAGCAAAATGCACAGACGACACAATAGTACAATTTGCTCAATGATACTATTCATATTTGATCCAGGTATGCCCACCTACTTTAGAATAAATTTGTTTAAACTTAAATGATTTATATGTTATGATATATACTCGTCTCCATACTCATAATATCTTAAGATACTAAGCAGTAAGCATTATACATAGATAATTGTGGATTTTCTCATAAATAAGGGTATCACATGAATGAGGTGGCCAGTGTCGTGGAGCTAAGATAGGACATGCGATAATTTGTTTTGATTACCTTAAATTACAGTGAGATATGTTTACAGATGCATAAGCGGGCATAATAAAAACCTCAGGGTTTATACTAAAATAGTGAAATTATACGGTGATGTATGTACAGAAATTATACCGTAGACTTTTTTTGTTTAACTACAGCCGTAATCATATCATAAAAGATTTACCCTTTTGCTATCTTGAATTTTGAGATGCGTGTATTCACATTAATGAACATCACATTCTATGTTTAGAATAAGACAAACTCACTGCACATGTCAACATCTGAAACATAGACAGGATTAAGTTATAGAAGAAAAAAGAGGCACCGCTATCTACAAACTGAACTTGATATATATGAATAGAGGTACAAATTTTAGAGCATGAGGTCCAATACATTAAAGCTAGAAAAAGTACCGCCATGTGGAAGTGATATACCTGAAACTGTATGACTCATGCTACGATAAACCTCTGATATATACATAGGAGGGATAAGTATGATTGACATAGACACAGATGGACTATGTTACATTCTTTTTTGTACTCTGCATTTTGACATTCTTGTATGTCATTACCATCAACTCAAGCAGGCGGAAATCGTGCAATACTGCCCGACTACCGCCTGGTTCGTACCCTCTTCCAGTTATCGGAAACATCTTTGAACTTGGAAAAGAACCCCATAATTCACTTGCTTCACTCTCCAAAACCTATGGTCCACTGATGTCACTTAAATTGGGTAGCATCATCACCATTGTTGTATCATCACCAAAAATTGCCAAAGAGATCCTTCTACACCATGATCTATCCTTTTCGAGCAGGTCAATCCCAGACGCCGGACGGATGATAAACCACCATCTATTTTCTATGGTCTGGTTGCCGGTTGGGGATAAGTGGCGAAGGCTAAGAAGAATATCGAAAGAACACTTGTTCTCTCTACAACAACTTGATGCTGGCAAGCTCCCACGCAGCGAAAAGATTAAGAAACTTCTTGATCATGTTCATGAATGCTCTATTAACAACAAACCGATTAATATCGGTAGAGCTGCGTTCACAACATCTCTTAATGTCCTCTCCAACTTCATCTTTTCCACTGATATGGCTCGTTATGAGTCTTTTGAATCTCAAGAATTTGAGGATGCTATATGTGCATTAGCTGATATTGTTGGAAAGCCTAACCTAGCCGACTTCTTCCCTCTACTTAAACAGTTTGATCCACAAGGTTTGATTCGAAAGGGTAATGTTTATGCTGTAAAGTTAATGAATATACTGGGTAGCATCGTAGATGAGAGGGTGCAGGTGAGAGCCAAATCCTCAGTTGGTTTATCATCTACGAGCCATGATGTTTTAGATTTGCTGCTGGACCTCAATCTGAAAAATGAATCTGAGTTAAGCCGAAATGACATACTGCACATGCTTCTGGTGATTTCAATGTTTTTTCTTTCTTTACCATGATGCCTTGATTAGTTGGTCAAAATGGTCTGGGCCATGTTGGATTGACCTGTATTTGCTTATTTGTCTTGTTTTTAGTTAAAACTGTTGTGTTAGTTATGATTACAATTATAGTTGAGTTTTTGAAGAAAAAAAAATGGTTCAAAATGTAGTACTTGTATGCATAATTTAATAGACCTTCGGAGGCTCTCAAGTCATTAGCCAAATTCTTAGTTGGCTAACTCTTTTGATTTGCGTTTGTGAAAAAGTACAACTACATATATTCATTTATAAGTAAATGGGTCGAAATTCACACCTTTATAATTAGTTAAAGTTTTTTGCTTTATGTAATTTTGTGATATATGAGTGATTCATTTTCATCATCTTTTATCTAGGACTTATTTGCTGCAGCAACTGATACAACGACAAGCACCTTGGAATGGGCAATGGCTGAGTTACTACACAACCCAGAAAAAATGGCTAAAGTTCGGTCTGAGCTCGAGGAAATGACTGATAAGAACAGCGTGATTGTTGAGGAATCAGACATCTCTAAGCTCCCATACCTGAAGGCTGTTGTCAAAGAAACCTTGCGGCTACACCCTCCAGTCCCGTTTCTTCTCCCTCATAAAGCTTTGTGTGATGTAGAAGTCAAGGGATTCACCGTGCCTAAAGATGCACAAATTCTGTGTAATGTGTGGGCTATTGGTCGTGACCCGTCCATATGGTCTAAACCTCAGTTGTTCATGCCAGAGAGGTTCTTAGATATCAACATTGACTACAAAGGCCGAGACTTTGAGCTCATTCCATTTGGTTCTGGGAGGAGAATGTGTCCTGGATTGCCTCTTGCTCATAGAATGTTGCATCTTATGTTAGGCTCGCTGATATGCAAATTTGATTGGAAACTTGAAGAAGGGATGAAGCCTGAAGATATGGATATGAATGAGAAATTTGGAATAACGTTGCACAAGAAAGCTCCTCTTATGGCCATTCCAGTAAAAATATGATACTATCACATACCAAACTCATAAGCATATCATGTTAAGAATTCAACTGTAAGATTAGCAGTAACATATTGTGTTAGATTTACAAATAATCATTGTAACTGTTTTATGCATACCAGACTTTCCTGTTTCTAGTAATCTTTATAATTAGCTCGCAAAAGTTGTGTGTACGTTCTTTGTTTAAGTATTTGGTATCAACATTGTTTGCTGCCTTGAGAATCAATAGCAGAATCTGCCATTATATGTGAAGCTTGAGGAGCAAAATGCACGTCGTACCATTCAGCTCAATGACACTAATTCACGTTAGTCCATCAATTCAACTAAGGTCCTTTTTAACGCTCGTTTGGAGTTGGTTCGAAATTTGGACAGGATCCGTAACATTCTGAAAACACAGGGACCAAACCCGCTTAAAAAAAAGCACAGGGACAAGATCCGTAAAAATTAGCAAACCACAAGGACCATTTAAGTAATTGTATATATATGTGATGCTTACTGTGATTGTACATTAATGTGTGTCAACTAAAAATTAGAGTGAGCAAATCACCTCATATATTTGAAGTGGCAAAGAAACATGCGCTTGTGGTTTTAAAGCTGAATCAAATATAATTTAAGATTGTAGTTTAATAAACGTGACTAATAATAATTTTACGAGAAATTATTATTTTAACACGTATATGCAAAGGTTTGAATCAAAGGTTATTGAACGTGGATTGTAAAAGGTACACTCGAAATTACTATGATTAAATGTGATATTAAATTTAATACTCGTTTTATTTTTATTTTATTTACCACTAAAAGGTCGCATTGGTTAAATTCTCAAATACTACTAAACATATATCTATCGAAACAAAAAGTTGATGGATGTGCATATCATCTTTTTCGACTTACAAATCATATCTTTAAAATACTGAAAAAATAATTAAGCATGTATTAAATATCATCAATTAAGTGTATTGAAATTCAACCATAAGCAATTCGAATGCATGAACACGTACAATTATTCAAGTAGAACATTTAGACTATCACAAAATTAAACTCCAACATAGTTCTATATAATATTCTAAATCAAAGGACTTAACCAAAATCAAAGTCAAAGTTTAACTGGGATGGCAAGTAGAGGTAGATTCTTTTGTAAAGTAAACCCAAACTTATCAGTCATGTCCATATCTTGTGGTCTAACTCCCCCTTCAATCTTCCAGTCAAAATTGTGAATCAAAGACCCCAACATCAAATGCAACATTCTATGAGCAAGAGGCAACCCGGGACACATCCTTCTTCCGGTTCCAAATGGAATGTACTCAAAATCTTGACCTTTGTAGTCGATTTTAACATCTAGAAACCTTTCTGGCTCGAACATATGTGGGTTTGGCCATACGTTCGAGTCTTGGCCCATGGCCCACATGTTACACAAGACTTGTGCATCTTTTGGGATCATGTAGCCTCGGACCTTGACATCTGATATGGCTCTATGAGGGACTAGAAACGTGACGGGGGGATGCAAACGAAGAGTTTCTTTAACGACGGCTTGTAAATAAGGTAATCTAGAGATGTTTGATTCGTCTACAGGTCCATCTTGATTTCCCATTAGTTCCTTGAGCTCGGATTGGGCTTTTGACATTTTTTCAGGGTTGCGGATTAGCTCAGCCATTGCCCATTCAAGTGTGCTTGATGTCGTCTCAGTTCCGGCTATAAATAGATCCTGCACAAAAGATTTTGTCATGAATATACGAAACAGTTATATAAATCCAAATTCACAATAGAATTTTCATAAAAATAGACCATTGGTCTAGCAATATCCGATGTATTGTATACAATAAAAGATATATATAGTATCTTACAAAGAGCAATACTCGCATGTCATCAAGACTAATGGATGGTATCTCGCTTTCGCACATGTCCAATAGCAAATCCGTAAGATCATTGGTTGACGAAGGTGCATCAGATGACCGTGTAGCTCTTACCTCTAATCGATTATTGATATGTTTTTCAAATATCGCCATCAGCTTCCCCGTAATAAGATTTGCTCGCTTCAGCAACCCGTGTGGATCCAGAGGACGAAGTACAGGAAAGAAATCGGCTAGATTAGGTGTTCCACCAACTTCCATTAATGCACCTACTAGATCTTTAAACTGCTCTGCTGAAACCGAATCATATTGAGCTAAATCAATGGAAAATATGAAGTTCGAGAGAACGTTAAGAGTTGTTGTAGCTGCAGTTTGACCAACGTTTACTGCTTTTCGAATCATACTGCAGTCTTGGATATAAGTAAGAAGCTCTTGAACCTTTTTCTTGCGTAAACCCTGGCTAGCATCAAGTTGGCGTACCGAAAATAACTGTTCTTTCGATATTCTTCTTAGACTTCGCCATTTATCCCCAACCGGCAACCAAGCCATAGAGTTTTTTTCGAGGTTGTGTGTGTAACTGTAGGCAGCATACGGGACAGATCTACTAGAGATAGACATATCGTGTTTTGAAAAGAGCTCTTGCACGATATCACGGGATGAAACAACAATTGTGGTGGTGCTACCGAGCTTAAGGGACATTAAAGGTCCATAAGTTTTGGAAAGGGCAGCAAGCGAGTGGTGTGGTTTGTTTCCAAGTTTAAAGATGCTTCCAATGATCGGAACTGGGTATGGGCCAGGCGGTAGTCGGGCGGAACTGCCCGATTTTCGGTTGCCCCATTGGGTAGTAAGAATGTATAAGAAAGCTACAATGGAGAGTAAGATGTAAAGCATTGTGGAGTCCATTTATTTTCCTGCAAAATTTTTATGTCAGCCATAAATTTATACTCCCTCCGTCCCAATTTAGATGTCATGGGCTCACAAAACACACATATTAAGAAATCTTTGTTTGTATGTTGTAAAATGACAATAATATCCTCAAGTTATTATTTCAAATCTTTGATTGTGTTTTGTCTTTTATGGGCAAAACTAGAAATTGCTTAAAAATGACAACTAATTTGGGACAACAAAAAGTGAAAAAATGGACAACTAAAATGGGACGGAGGGAGTATTTATGTTGGTGGTTATTTGGTTGACTACGGAACAAATAAATACCAGTAATAATTACCGATCTTGACTAATATACACCACCCAATTATTATTTGTTTGAGATTTGCTTGTTTTGTTGTGGACAGAGAGATCTTTCGTTTTAATTTCTTTGGATAGAGAGCTTTTTTGGTATGTGTTCAAAATGACACATAAAAAAATTTGTAGTAATTTCTAAATGGGTATACAGTATGTTTACACGTGTCTTCAAAGATGAGATGATTTGATACAATTCCCACACAGGACACGTATCTATAGCACAATGCTGGGTTCCCAACCAAAAAAAAAAAAAATAGACATTATGAAAATGTTTTACGAATTTCGAACCTAAAATTTTGGGTTACAAAATACGTCATATCGAGCAAAATATTTTACTCTCCCTCTCATTTGCTCGCCCAGTTTGTGATATGTGGCAAGCAAACTTATTTAATTTGCTCTCGTATCAAGCAAACTTAATTAAAAATTTATATGTAGCAAGCAAACTTATTTACTCTTCATTCTCATTTGCTTTCCATGTTTATGTGGCAAACAAACTTAGTTGAAAAAGTTATTATTTGAGTGTGTTTATGAAAGTGACGAGCAAATGTATTTGCTCGGCATCCACATGTTATTTCTAAAGTTATGAGCAAATGAAAGTGGCGAGCAAATGTATTTGTTCACGATGTAGAGATCTGTAATGTGAAAAATAATGTCGATTATAAATATTTGGTTCTCGTAATGTCTTTTTTCTTATATCTTCTCGTATGTCTCTCTTTCTACATATCTGTCTTAAATCATATCTTAGACAAATCATTTCTACATATCTTAATTTTTTCAATATATCTAACCCTACAAAATATCTTTTTTTTCTTCTATCTTCTCATATGTCTCTTTTTTTCTATCTGTCTTAAATCATCTCTCAAACAATCATTTCTATATATCTGGCTTTTTACTAGATTCTCATGGCTTTTTTCCTACACAATTCAACAGGGAATTGATATATACACTATTTTATTTGATAAAAACATCATTTTGTACAAACTATATAACACACCGTACAACACTGTAATGCACAATTGTGATGTATGCATCAAAAGAAGTGGCGTATGTATCGATCTCCTAAATCAATATATACGCACGCATGAGTTCATTTGAGTTTGTCCTTTTTGAAATAAATATATATAGGCGCACATAATTTTCCAAAGCAAACATAAGTTTATTTTGAGTTTATTAGTTTGTCTTTTTCCTAAGGACGCATGGGTTTTGAGTGTACATGGCTAAATTTATGTGTGCTTAGCTAGTTGAGTTACACAATGCCGTTACAAAAAGAATTGAACATTCACATGAAGTCAGATATATCAACGATTCTATTATCGATCAACTTGTCCATGTATAAAGTATCAGTTAGCAAAAGGTCACCAAGTAAGACAATAAAAACAGATAATTTACTCGAGAATAGTAGAGTTACACAATATATATAAGCTCCGGGTGCATGTGCATCTACGAAGATGAAAAAGCTAATGAACTATGACCATCATCATTGGGCGAGTATATATAGGCTTAAAATTAGGGTTTGTATCCGTGCCCGAATAGATAACGTAATTCAAATATAGAAAAGATATCAGTGAAGATTAACGTAAACGTTTTTAAAAGTTCCTAGAAGATGTCTCTCACATATTAGGAACGACGTTTCTGATAACGCCAAATCTATGTTTGAGGACATTTTTTAAAAACCACAAACATGCCCCGACTTCAAGCTAAATTTTATGTCAGCCATACTGATAAACTTATATTTATATTGGTGGTTTGTGACTACAGAAAAATAAACGGTGAGGACGTGACACGTGAGGCTAAGATAAATGTACAAGTGAAACTGTTGCTAAAGCACATGGCATACATTTTACAAACAAAATGATATATACAAAATTAAGTGATCAAGAACTTGAGTTTTATGTTTTCTAATTTACAAACTAGTTCGACTCTGTGCGAATTAAACTTGAAAATTAACATAAGCATTTCTTTCAGATACAAATTTGTATTTACTTACAATACTTGCAAATATGCATCGGCTTTCTTACAATATTAGATTCTTTTTTTCTTTTTGCTTGAAACTCAACTTTTATATCTACCTACAATGTTTAAAAATTGAACTGCGCCAAAATAAAATAAAATAAAACATTACTTGTTGCTTGAAACATTGATTGAAAATAATAATAAATAAATAAATAAACAAACAAACATCACATTAATATTCTCAACTTTAAGTATTACTAACGGAGTACTTGTGCAACTTTGGGACGGCTACATTTGTATTTTGAGAAGATTGAGAAATCTTCGTTTGAACAAACTGATTCATGTTTTTTATTTGATTCACAAGTAAACATCATTTTATGGTGAATCAAATCTATAAATCACAAATTTGATTCATAAATCATTGTTAAAATCGAGTTATGATGATGATTCATTAAATTTATATAGATGATTCAGTATTCTACATATATCGCAAAATCGAGAGATTTTTAACATTGATTCAAAATTTCTTTTACACATTTTGAATTTTAATCACATTAAAATGAGTTTTACGTTTGAAAAAAATGAATCAAAGTTAAAAATCTATCGTTTTTGAAAACCTTCTCAATCTTCTCAAAATAAAACATTCTCAATCGATCCGGATTATATATATATATATATATATATATATATATATATATATATATACACATATATATATATATATACATATATATATAT
>LBNU01024906.1:1222-32119 GCA_014162995.1 Artemisia annua | reverse complement strand
TGTCTTAATTCCTGGAAACTCTGCAGAAAAATCATTATGACTTGATACAAGCATTTGACTCTAACAATTACAAGTATGCATGCTTATTATTTATTGTTGTGATTCATGTTTCGATATGTTCTTTTAAACTTATTTAGATTTCCCTTACACTTAACTTTTGCAAAATACCTTTATATGTGATTAAGACGAAGTTAAAAACAAAATAAAGCATTTTTACAATCAAGTTATAACCATGAATCTCAAACAATAATAATAAACATGCGTACGGAAACAAATAAAACATAAAAACAAACAAAGATAGGCATGGGGTGCCTCCCACAAAGCGCTTTTCTTTATTAAAGAGTCTTGTAGCTAGACTCGAGGCCTTGCCTCGTTACGTGACCTCTTGTCCGGTTGTGTACTCCGGACCCAACTTCCAAACTCTTCTTGCTACGGCTCATTATCTTTTTTCTAATGGCCTCTCTAGCTCTTCTCACAAATTCCCCATCAACTTTATACCTAGGACACCTAGGACCAAGGTGCATACAATCTTTATAGTAAAGGCTTCTCTTTTCCCAAACATATTCCATGCCTTTCTTTTTGCCATCATCAGGAATGTCCTCAAATGCACCAATTTGGTCCTTATCTAGTTGGGGCACAAATCGGAACTCTTTCATCTTAGAAGGCATCCTATAGGTAATCTTATCGTGTTCATTAGCAAATTGGATTGTCCATTCTAGTTTATCATACTCTAACCTAGAGTCCTCAACAAACGGCCTACCAAGCACCACATGAGATAGATTACAATCTATGGCACTCACAACATCCTCTAAAATCATGAAATTGGCAACAAAAATAAAATTACCCACAAAGACACGTAGCTCATTTACCCTTCCTACAAAGTTGCAAATTTTACCGGGGTATTTGGGGTCTCTTCTAGATTCAAGTTGCTCATTCATTATATCATTGTAAACGGCTCTAGACATGAAATTGATTGGGGATTCTAGGTCGATGTAAGCGTGAGCAATAAACTTATACCCAATCATGCATGGTATTTTGATGTTAATTGGGTCACCTCTTTTTATTTTAGGGATGATTCTAGCAACGGGTGGTCGAGGGTTGTCAACAAGATTGCTGTGATAGGCGAGCTCTTCCTTAGTTGGATACAAGTCAAAGTACTCCCTATCTACCTCTTCCTCCTTTTTCTCCTCTACCTTAACAATCGCAAAATCCTTAAGTGCAAAGTCCTTGTTATGTTCTATGGCAACTGCTAAGTCTTTGAGGGCATAATTAAGCTCAAGGGTGACCAACTTATTAAAATCCCTAAGTTCCCTAATTTGACCTTCAATTTGGCCACGCATCCTAGCGATTTCAACGGGTGAAAGGTGTGGATTCGCGTTCTCCATAAGGGCAAACGGAATAGTCAATGAAAAATTACGAACAAAAGGACAAAGAAAAAGATAGACTAAAGAGATCCTATAAAAATAAAATAAAATCTCACTAGAAAGGAGTCTAGTGAGTAGACCTAATTAAAAATAAAAATTAACCTAAACAATAACTATTCCCCGGCAGCGGCGCCAAAAACTTGATGAGCGTGGATTGCAACACGCACTACGTTTTACCTCTCGAAGGATCTCGAGAAGCTTGCAATCCCCACCAGGCAGTGTACCTGACCGATGTAGTATAGTGTAGTGGCAAGTACCGGGGGATTGATCGTTCTCTCACAGGGAATAGTGTTCGTTAGGTTAAAGACTACTCTAATTAAGGTCTAAGGGTGGAGGATGATTATTTTTGTATTTTTATGTTTTTTTGAAAGCAGTAAAATCTCGGTTTTGAAGGAGTGGGCGGAATTAGTTGCTAGTCAACTAACCCAAGTTATCTACTTATGCAATTAAATTAAAGTTTTGAGAAAACAATGGTGGGGAAAGTAGTGTTTACTTAGATTTCATTACTCCCTAACTATCTTTTACCATGTAATTAGTATGTTGAGTTTGCGTGGATGACGGGTGTATTCCTAACAAGTCGTAGGGAGTGCGTTCAATTCCCTAACTCTATAAGCTCCTACCTCACTCTATGACGATACGTCAAGTATCCTATCATAAGCTCACCGATAGCAACCTACGCATGAAATACTACCTTAAAATCGATTAACGCACATACGATTCACGTTTCCTAAGACGTTCAAGCTTGTTACCGTATAGGAGGTTAGCCAGTTTTCTTAAGTCTAACGTAGATGAAACATTCATCCAAATCACAATCACAACATACACATCACATGATAATCAATAGTTAGGTTTCATTAGATCTAAGCAAACACAAGTTAATTTAGCCTAGCATGTTAAAGGAAAGAAAAGCACAAACATAAATCATACAACACATAGACATATTGTATGGATTGAATGAAGACTTATCTTAGATTAAACATGCAAGTTAGAGGGGTAAAAGTACCCTCTAAGGTCTGTGATACACGAGCTAGGGTTTAACCCTTAAGTTCTCCACCAAGTTCCTCTTTTAAAACAATAAAAATCGTCCTATATATATAGATAATACGGGCTGACGGCGTCAGCCCAAGGTGTGACGCCGTCACGCCGACGATTAGGGTTTTGTGATGGCCTTCTTGACGTCGTCACGCCGCCTTGTTCCAGATCTGACGGCCTTCCATGACGCCGTCACCAAAATAGGCTAAAAACTCTCTGGCCCGTCATGAGTAACTTCCAATTCTTCACTTCAGTTATTCCTGACGTCGTCACATTGGAGCTTGTGACGCCGTCACCTTCTGTGCACTTTTAGGGTCTTTTGAGATTTTGTTGTTTTCCGCACTTTTTCACTCCGAAAACGCCCAAAAATGCTTCTTTTGTGATTTTCTCCTCAAAAGTACCTAAAATGAGAAAAGAAACGACTTTGGGTGAAATCCGATCTAATAATATACGAATTAGGACTCAAACGGACCCTTAAAAACGTAACATTTTTCGTCTCATCAGTCACCTTAAAATATTTAACACTTCTTCAACATGAGTTCTAAAACATTACATACACTTATCTTGGTTGGTCATAGGTTGTCTAATCAAGAGAAAGGTTTATAATAATACATTAGTATTTAAGTAAAAGAAAATGTATTTTTGAACCTTGCATGTATTTGAACACACAATAATTGTTTCAAACATGTAGTCATAAACTATTTTTTCTTAAGTTGTGTATTGTATAAAAATGGTTAGGATAATTATTTTTATACTTATAAAATGTCACAAACTATGCATATTATACGTAATAATAAATAGTTTTTGCACACAAAAATAAATGACAATCTTTAATCATTAAGTTAACATGTCATTATTATTAACCTCACACATACAAAAAGTATTAAATTTGATGGAGCACATTCCATAAATCTTTACTTATTTTCTTTATTAATAAGAGTGGTTGTGAGGGTCAAAAAAGATTTCGAGCCTATATCGATTGATTATTCAAATTATGATTGATATAATTATCGAATCTACTTGACAAGATTTTGAGTGTGGATGATGTGTCGCGGGAGCAAAGTACAAGCTCAAACCACGGATCGTTGTCCCAACGAGGGTTGAATATGGATCTCTTCACTCAAGACCGTGAGCTATGTGAGGTGAATAAAGTTTAAAAGATGTTTTTTGTTATGATTATACTACGATGACAATTTAAAGTAAAGTAAAGCGGTAAAATGACATGAAATAAGTAGACGAGTAAAGAAACATGTAATAAAGCTATTAAAGAAAGCGGTAACTAAAGTGCGGATAGAAATGAAAGCGGTAAATGAATTTAAAAGACAATGTGTTTGCAAAGCGACTCGAATAAGTTCATTAAGCTTGAGGTAAAAGTTTGTGACGAGTTATTTTCCTTTCTCGAGATTAGTTTTTGATTAATCTTTTGAAAAGATAACAACTCTAAACGAATAAATTAATCGTTCAAGGGTTTTCGTCCTTTGAGTAATCAAATCACACGTCTAAATAATCTTTCGATTATTTAACACAAACGTTTAACGCTCTCACTTAACTCACAAACTCGAACCACTAAGCAAAACACGATTTAAACTACTCGAGACTCATATTAAAAACGTGAAGCGATAAAGTAATTAAAAACTTGTAAAAACATTTAACGTAAATAAAAGGTAAGACTAAAAATGAAAAGACGTAAGACTTTAATAAGAAACGACATTAAAAGGATTTTAGAAAATTTCGACAGCATAACGTTTAGATTTAAGAAAATAAAAACCTCACTCGATAAACGATGAGGTGAAACAAAAGCCTAACTCGGCTTGTAAAAGAAAAATGAAACAAGAAAGAAATGAAAAGGTCCAAACTCGCTACCCTATGTGACAACCATACTCGCTAATGTAATGAACCATACTCGCTAACTTTGTTTCATACTCGCTAAGACTCAAAACAATCCATACTCGCTGAAAACCATTTCATACTCGCTAGATTAATTCCCAAACTCGCTAAGGCTTTTGTCCCATACTCGCTAGGATTCAACCATACTCGCTAACCTAGAAAACCCATACTCGCTAGATTTAATACACCATACTCGCTAACCTTTATTACAACTCGCTAAACCCTAAATAATAAAAAACGATACTCGCTAAGATGGGTGCATACTCGCTAAACCCTATATTCATACTCGCTAAAATGGGGTTTAAGACCTGGACTTATTTTAACGTAAAATATTTTATAAAAATTAATCAAAACTAATAAGGACTTAATAGAGAACAAGTTTAAGACTCAAAATAAGCTACTAAACAGCCACGACACAAAGATAAAAGCTCTAAAACATATTAAAAACCCACGATTTGTATTTTCATGCAAAGGTGGTAGAAAAGTTTATAAAAGTTTGAAAGAAAGATTAAGAACATGTAAATAAGCTTAAAAGATTAAAGACTTGTAAAAGAAAGCTTGTAAAGAACTCAAATAAGCTAGAAAATAAGACGTGAAATAAGCTAGCATTCAAAATAAAAGTTACACTAAAGCATAAAAATAAGCTAAGCTACACCTAAACTACTCCTAAATCTAACCTAGTCTAATGCTCTTAAATGAAGCTACCAAATGATATTTATCAAGCTAGGGGGTTTACAAGTTTGCTTACGTGTACGATTTGCCCCCTAGACTTTTACAAGTCATGAAAGTGACATATGAACTACATTACAAAGCTACTCAATGTCTTAAAATACTAAATGTAACTCTTGTAACTTCGAGGCTTTGTGTTGACGTTTATTTCAAGTCTTCAAAGATGTAAAAACGTTCACTTGCTCAATTTTGGAAAGCTTCTTCTCATGAATATCTTTCTGGTTTGATTAAGCGTAGCGTTCATCTTCTTGAGCTTCTTAAGAAATAAACTCGTCATCACGGGCTTTACTTAAGCAAATTTCATCGTCGACTCGGCTTCTTGACTCTTTTCCAAATCTCGTGCTCGTTTAGGGCTTTTAGGTTGATTTTGATGTCATTTATGCAATATCCTTTCCTGCACAGTCACAAACACAAAAACACGATATCTTTGGCTTTAAACGTTAGTTTTTGGTCTATAATAGTCTAATAATGGTGAATAAAAGATATGTGAATAAGCACATATCAGTGGACATGAAATTGGAGTCATTATTTGTTTAGCTTCAAGATATAACAAAACATATCATCTTGAACCTACATACTCAATCACACTCGATTGTTATGAAAATAATGACATCCTTCTTGAGACAAAAAGAATATGCATCGGATCATAACTCACACTTGTGTTGATGATGTCATATTGAGTCTTCTTGTCCAATGGTTGTGTTCCAAACATTAAACTAATATGTTAAAAGATGCATAAAATACACAACGAATTAGGATTGACGACTTGGATGTTTCATCCGAAATATTCAAGTAATTTACATTGCAACGCAATTTGTAAATGTGTCATTTCTGAAAAAGCAAACACGAGCAAACAAAAAACATATGTAAACTTTGCTCATGAACGAGTCAAGACTCAAAATCACATGTCAAGTAAAATGTTACATATAATATATCATCAATATTCAAGAAGATAACATGCATTTCAAAGGGATAATTTATATCCTATGCATTTCATTCCCTTTGTAACATGAATGGTTATGTTGCAAGAAAACACGTTATAACTTGTTTGAAAAATATAGGTTATTAGATTTTGAAAATAACCAAATACAACGTGTGTCATTACATAAACAAGTAAAATTCATTTATCATACTTTACACTAAAATACTTGTTTTCCTAAAGAGTAATAACTTTGATCTTTTAAATAATCATATTTGGTGTAAAATAAAATATGTCATATCTCAATGACACATCATAACACAATTACAAGATCTATTAAGGTAAGTAACCTTAATTAGACTCTCTTTCTCAAGATTTACTATGGAGTATTCTTGAAGCCAAAACATGTTAAAATGAGAACTCAACAAACAAAAATGTTATCATGTAATGCACCATCTAAACCAAACAACCTATGAATCTCAAACACATGATTTAAATACCGCACCTGCATTTGTTAGGATGTTGTGTAAGACATGTCATTTTCATTAACTGGCTTTTAAAATATTGATAGTTGAATTATATTAGGATATGTTCTATTGGAATCGGCCAATATCGTCTTTGGAAATCCTCGATGGGCAAGTATAGGAATTCCAAATTTTCTAATATGAGAATGGCTACTGGAGAACCTATTGCACTAAAAATTAAATTTGACCTAACGGTTGAATTTCTTCCTGGAGGGAAGTTGGGTTTGTGGTAAAGCCGTAAAAATGGTCGTGTTTAGCCTTAATTGAGCACCGCTAGTAATAGTCTCATATCTATTTTCTAACATGAAAAATTGCCATTCCTACATTTGACTAAAGACATTTTACATCGATGATCTTTGTCTCCCGTTAAGATTGGACTTTAAACAAATAGTAATTAGGATTTTCCTTGACAAACCTAGATTACTTGCATATATGTGCTTGATGTTTGAAAACAACAACTTGTTCTTGTGAAATATGTTTAAATGTCTTGATGCTCTCTTAAATGCTCAATGCCTACTTGCTTAATTATTGAATGCATGTTCATTAGAAAAGATCTTGCTTTGAATTAGCTTTTCTAATGCCATATTCTTGATATATGTCCATGATACATGCTCTTATGTGCTAAATGTCAACATGTTTTACTTAATGCTTGCCTTCATAGTAATCATGTTTTGTATGCATCTCTTTACATGACTTACATGTTATTTATGCACCTAAACTATGTTGGACTAGGTATGCCTTTCATGATACCTCCTTGATGTCATATAGTCTTACATGCTAATACCCTTGATTATTATGTGATGCATGTTTAAATGACTTACATGCTTAAATCTTTGATTCTTATGTAACTAGGCTTATTCCTCCTCACACTAGATCATAATCTTCCTTTAGGGTGCCTAGTGTCACAATCCCACCTTATGACCTAAACCATTCCTTAATCATTATTGCCCAATTCTTTTCTATCTTGATGGCAAAATGATTCTCACATGATCAATCATTTGATTACTCCTATCCTTTAATCTGGGATAAACAGAAAACTGGAGAGACTCTGCGGTCCCTTATTGCATTAGCGGTCCCTTATCTTTAAAGGACCATCCAATGATTTAAAGGACCGTCCCCAGTAGAGGTGTCATGAACCGGTTCACTATTTTTCCCCTTCTGCAATACTTTGAACCATCCTACATCATGTCTTGTCAAAAACTCATAAAGAAGTATCTTCCTCATCCTTTTTCCCTCTATGCTTCACAACCCTAAAGTGAGTCTCCATCCATTCACAAAGAGTCCTAACCTCAATTCTCAAGATCATTCATTGCCACCAACATATCCACCTCCAATGACAAATTCAAATCTCTTACATCTTCATAATATCCTTCATTTTCTTCTTTCTTGGTCCTATTCATATAATTGGTACCACCCATGAGAATTCCTTCAAAAACTCTTCCTTCTTCTTGACTCTCTAGACCATAGTCAATCGTACCATTCTTCTACTTTTATCACATTCACCTCTTCTTGATAGAGTACCCAACAAAACTAGGATAGTATATACCTCATTTTAAGTCTTCCATCTTCCTCTCCTCTTTTCATCCTCACTCATTGTAAGTGCAAACGGTCCTTTCATTATCTCCCCACACACATCAATTCTCATTCACTTCAACATGAGCTTAATTGAACCACCAACTTCATATATGAAGTTTCATATCTTCCTTATTTCTTGTCATCTTCATACCATCCTTGCCAAACTTTGGCTCAAAACATCCTTTCTTTCTTTCGGTCCATCCTTTCACACTTCTCCACTTTAGAGAGTCATCTTCATTCTCATCTAGGAGCATATCATGCTCACCCTATATCACCTAGACACTAGACACTTATCTTGGAAGAAGTTAGAGAATGGTGTGTTAATCAACTATTATATGTGTTTAGCTTCAATCCCTATCATGCCATGCTATGGAATAATCATATTTGAGTCATGCATGTATTAATCTCCGATAATATCTTCCTATATATATCATCATTATTATGCACTTGTCTACTAACTTTGGTTTGTATCATTATTCATCGCTCGATTCTTTGGTAGCCAAAACTAGTTTTGAGCATACACCAAGGGGGAGCATTTACAAGTGTCAAACTCGGTTGAAAATCGTTGACGCATTTACATACTTTGTTGCTTGAAACTAACCATTGATGTAGGTTAAGCATTTGCAACATACTTGATTCATGGATATGCTAAAGTCAATGGGGATGCAATGAGCTAGGGGAGCTCGGAAGTAGTTGGGTACATGGTTCGGAGTTGGTTAAACCATGACGGTAGGAGCAAGGCTTCACTAGGATGATGCACGCTTAATTCTTTAAATGATGGGGGTTGGGATAGTATAATACATTCGGGGATCATCTTTCATTCTATGTGCTCAAGATTGTCTTCTCAAGTTATCTTCTCAAGTCCTCTTCTAAAGTTGTCCTCTCAAGCTCATGCCGATCTTCTTTCTATCTCTACATTGGCGACACCTTTTCGCTTCGACTAAAGGGAGAGAGAGGGAGTGTAAACTAGTAACTTCTACACCTTACTATGAGTTACGGTTTACATATTTGTCATCATCAAAAAGGGGGAGATTGTTAGTGCAAACGTTACGACGTCTAATCTATACAATGTCTTCATGTTTTAATGATGACAAACACATAACTTGTAATGCATAACGTAAAGTGCACAAGTTACTCGTTCACACATCAACGTCTCTCGACGGCTCAAGTCCGAATCACTTCAGGTATGAACAAAAACTATACCAACTTTGTTAAGTGATCAAAGAAAATATTTTTGTCCTTAAAACCGTACATTTTATAAATGTGACAAAACATTTTTACAAAAATAAACTAGACAAATTATTTTTGTATTTATAAAGAAATGTTTTAAAGAAAAATAAATTTGAATTTGAAATTTGAATTTCAAATCCCGAACAGCTATTTTTCCCGCCCAAATCAGATAAAATTTCACCAGATAACATTCACCACAAAAGGACAAAAATTGTCGGGAAGGTCCCTTAAATAGGTGACAGTCCCTTATTGATAAGGGATCGTCCAAGGTTTAAGGGGCCGTCCCACGCTCCTCAAGCTGGCTATAAATACTGACTCATTTTCATCAGAAAAACTGATCCTCTTTGCACAAAACTTTCTGTTTCTTTCTTCCTTCTTCTTTGATCACTATAACTCTTTGGTATGTGTTTATAAGTGATCCCGTCATCCTCTACATCATGTGCAAGAGAAGAACACTCGAAGTCATCAAGAATCGAAGTGTTATTGAGTCCACACACAAACGTAACTAATGTTACGATTTTCTTATTCCTCTACCTAATGGGTAAGAGAAGAACTCTCGACGTAGATAAAGAATCGAGATGTTATAAGAGTCCACACACAAACGTAATAAATGTTACGATTCTATTCTTCCTTCTATTTTCTTATTGTAAATATTTTCGACTTGTGTGTGAGTCGATGATGGAGTTATTTGTGTTAACTTGGAAGAAGATGAAGATCCAAGAAGTCTTGTAACTAGAATAGGTCTTGTATTTGTTGTGAGGAGAGTAGTGTCTTGGTGTGTAATTTAGGACTTAGTAAAGTCGGTGTGTGAAGGCTTAGATTGGGTGAAGATCCAGGTGTCTTTGTGTGAAGGCTTGGATTGGGTGAAGATCCAAGTGTGTCTTTGTGTGAAGGCTTAGATTGGGTGAAGATCCAAGTGTGTCTTTGTGTGAAGGCTTGGATTAGGTGAAGATCCAAATGTGTCATTTGTGTGAAGGCATGGATTGGGTGAAGATCCAAGTAGGACAAGTGTGCTTGTTCGTGTGGCCACGTGGGCCTTGGAGTAGATTGGTTCTAGCTACGATTAGAACTCGACATTCCGCTTAGTGTCGGTAAACTTGGTGCAAGCTTGTGTGCGGTTTGTTCCGTCATAATGGAACGTGTTGATTAGTGAAGTAACTCTCGAGTGTGGTACTCGGGGAGTGGAGTAGGACGAAGAGGTGCTTCATGCCGAACCACTATAAATCATCATGTCCGGTTTGTGTTTTCTCTTCTCTTCTCTTTCCTTTCTATGCTTGCATTACATTTAGGTTTGCGTGGATTGTTGTGTGTATACTTGTGATATTAACTAGTTAACTTAGAAACGCAAAACATAAGAAAACTTAATCACACGATAAACTGCCCACTGGCGGCGGTCCCTTATACTGGGACGGTCCCCAATATTTAAGGGACCGTCAGTGTATATTAAGGACCGTCCACAGTGCATCTGAAATAAGCTAAATACTTTTACATATCGTGTGATGCTTATGTTTATGTTATTGCTTGTATACTTGTAATTGAGTGACATATATGTTTGTTAAGAGTGACATAACTACTATTCATATTTAGTCATACTTGATCGGGAATTTGATACGAAACATTTTTAAGTTTTAAAGAGGAACGTATTCACCCCCCCCCCCTCTACGTTTCTACAATATGATCCCTAGTGCTTAAAATTTTTGGGGCGCTTAGAAAAATGGAGGCCCTGAGCGATCGCACACCCCGCATATGCTCAAATCTGGCCCTGTTTAACTTTATATGTAAGAATAAGAGTTTCTTAATAATATTTGCATCATGCCCCTAATATTTCTATTTATTGAGATACGAATAACTTAGACAATCAAATATAAATACTACATCAAAATAAATTTCTTTGTCAAATTATTCTTTTCTAATTTACCTTAGTTCCTAATTATTGTTCTGTTAAGTTGAATCACGTGTTAAAAAAAACTATAGATTCATTTTTCAAAAGATATTTTTATTGCTTTAATTTTTACATTAATTTCAGCCCCGCTCCGCCTAATAAGTGCAAGTAACTTTACCAATTTACATAACACTCCCCTTTCAATTTTGAGTTTTACCTAACTTATTAATGAGAAAATTATGAAAACAATATTGAGAAGGTGGATACATGCTTAAGTGTCGTTGTTAGCAAAATCTTTTAATTTTTTTAAACGCCGTGTTTCGCAATCGGTTTCAGAATGCTTTTGCTATTAGAGGATTTCAAGATATGTTACGTGTTTATGGAAAGGTTAGCAAAAACTTTTTGAAAAGAGTGGTGATATATATGTCTAACAATAGACTTATTACATTCATCTTTTGACAAGTGTAATACATTTTTTCCTTTTCATCATTTTTCACCAATTAAATTTTCAAATGTACAAATCACATATTTAGATTTAATTTTAAGTGTATGTTTTAAGCATTCAGATTATTTTCTTTAGAAAATTCTTAAGCAACTTTTGTCAGACTGTATTTTGACCAATTTGCCTAGTTGTATAACATTGATTGAAAAAAGCTTTAAGAATTCAACCGAAAAAATAATGAAAGTTTAAAACTTTATTTAATTTATTAATTAAATAGTGAATGCTATTAGAGTTTGTAGCTAATGTCATATTACTAACTAGCTTCATGACCCGCCCGATGGGCGGGTTCGCTTCATAATATTGTTTGACAAAATCTAACCTCACGTAAATAAATAATGAATAACGGCATATAAAGTTGTCCGTGTGAGAATACCGACCTTTGTAGAAAAAGCCCAACTTGCGACAATGTTTGCCCATGACTTTTATTAATGGTCATAGCGAAATTGTTCATTTACCTTTTAAATACTAAAAAAGGTGTCTAAAGATGGAGCAACAACAAATCATCAATACAGAGAGGGAAACTTTGAATTTACATGTAAATTTATGCATGTTTATGCTTAGATAAATGATATACTTGATCAAAAATAGATTGCACCCAATATGTTTGGAGTACTTGTAGGCACAACATTCATAACCATCACTTATTCGAGTAAATCGCTGTAACAATTGTTTTAAGCCACCCACATAACCTCACTTATTGAAATCCAATTCAAATTTTAAATGTTGAAATGCTGCTTCATCATTCATTAGCAACAGTCAATAACAATAAGTTTGGATCAGTTTGAATAGTTAAGATAGAGTCCGACTTGAATAGTCCATAATATGTATGCTTCTTGGCAAAAAAATTTACACAATTTCGGTTCATACTCACCATGTTCGAGTGTGTAAAAAGTAACTATTTCTATCAAAGAGTTTTTAGCATGGGAACATAAACACTACATTAAAAGTGTCTTTAACACCATCTTCAGGTCAAGGTAATGTGCAACATTTCCGTTTAAAGATATGATAGCCAGCCAACCCCAGTTCCTATCTAGCATCTGAAATGAAGATCTTATACAAACTACTCCAGAAATGCACTAAGTAAGAGAAATCAAGTTAAATATATGTGTACTTACTTGCAACCCAAAATTTCCATTTGATGAGTTCTTGCTAAAAGTTGTCAGTACTTTATCACACATGTAGCTGGTGGCATAAGTGCTAACAGCTCATTTCTGAAAACTTTATCTAAAATAAAGTATGGTTGACCCAGTTTACTTCATGTGTTTAAAGTGGAGCTGGAAAATGTGTTGTGTGCCTTCCAATAATTTTAACGAAGGTGGGAGTTGGCACGGGTCTTTGTTTTCTAGCTGCTCAACCATTGTATTGCATATTGCCGTTATTGTTTCCGCCTCATGACTGAAACATGTTATAGATGTACTCGCACTTTCGTCACCAATTATTGCCTTAAAGCAATAGCTGCAAATGATGAAAAGAAAGTTTTATTATATATTTAGTGGAAAACTAACAATTTTTAAAAGTTTAAATATAATTTTTCTTTAGTATTGATATTCTGTTTATCCAAGCATGTGGTACATACATAAATATATAAGTTGAATCAGTTAATACCTGTAATTTGGGATTGGTTGTGGGCCATGGTTTCTGCACTGAGGTACTGAGGTATTCATGTGTAACTTTTCAGTTGCAGGTAGAGCACCTCTGGTAGTACCATGGCTTGTAGTATTAATTTTAAATAAGGTGGCTTCAGTTGTGAGCCGCACACGCTGTGTTATATGGCCTAAGATTAGTGACCTACATGACTACTTGAACAAAATAGGAAAAAAAATATGAAATGATAGATAAGACTCAAACTACAGTCATTGGCTATAAATTACTAACCATGTGCATTTGCTCCACGATCTTGCTGTGGGCTTCTCTAATGAGTCCTCAAATGAATATTGAGAAACTTGCAAATTTGCTACTCTTAAGATGTAAAACCTTGAAAATCATATTATTGGATCAACTGTTAAGATATTAGGTGTATTGGATCAACTCTTGAAGTACCAATGTTTTTTCTGTTAGTCCCGTGGAATCAAAGGAATTTTTAAAGGAAGTAATCATTAAAATACATATGCAATGGTGGCCAAAGATGCTGCTACACCAGCAACAAAAATGGTTGCGTAACAATACCTTTTTTGTGTCAGTTAAAATATCAATTTATAACTCCTTATGAATCCAACGATCCTGCTATTAAATATTTAGCAAGCATTATTACTTCAACTCTAAATATACTAATTCAATTTTGAAGAGTTATATCTATTATGCGAGTTACATATTCGATGTTTTAAAAAGCATGAAAATAGATGCATATTGAATGGAAACAACGATAGTGGTAGTAAATGCTAAATGGTACCAAAGATTGAACCCACCCATTTAAAAATCGGCCATTTCTACCCATCCTAGAACTGGCCGCAACAATCTCAACCTGGTATGACCCGTTAATCCGATAGACAATTTCTAGAGTCTGGATGCAACACTATGCCATGGTCCAATGATTCCACCACATCATCACACGTTGGGCATAGAAGATTTGGTCTTAAGGGGTGTTTGAATATGCCCTTAAGCCCATGTCTCGATTCAGGCCTATCGCCTTATAATTATATAGGTCAATGTCCAATGTATTAGCTTAGGGCTAAAGTAAGTAACTGTAGTCATAGCACTTTCTTCCACAATTATTGCTTTAAGGCAATAGCTATTCATAAAATACAGATATAGTTGCCAAACATTAAAAAACTGGGAACTCAAAAGGTACCTGGTATTCCTATCCATGTATCCTTAACATCACAACGTATCCACACCACAGTTTCATGTGAATGAGGTTCATTCTCCAACATGACTCCATTTTGTGAAACTAATGCGTCATCATTTTCCATCTTTTGTTCTTGCTGGCCTTGGGGATGTGGGTCTGCTACTACTTAAAGATTGATCTCAACCTTCCCTTGGTGGGTAAACTTTACTGCATAAAATAATTAAACTACGATGTGCAACTTAAACATTTTATATTCCAGATACATTCAGTTTTCTATTTATTTTAATATAACTATTAAAAATCTAACCTCCATAGGAACATCATGCGAATATATCACAAACATACCTATATATTTCTACTCATGTTTTGTTCGTGTCCATCTGCACATGAGCCCATTCCAAGTTCCCTAATATAGACATTCTTAAGTTTTGCTTGAAACCAATTCAATGTGCTCCTCAACACGTCCTGCTAACATAAACAAAAATATTCTGTTATATGCTGCATAAAATAGGTAAAAGAGGGCTACTTGGATTACTTATTTTACCGTACAGTAAAATGGAACAGCCGAAACCACCAAATAGCTTGAGAATTTCCATGGACGACGCCATCAATTGAATCATGTAATTACACTGCCATTACTGTTAAATCAAAAATAGTGATACATAATTACAGGTTGATCAAGTATGGCACTATATAAGAAACATACCTACTGTGAAATTAGATATATTCAATTCTTATGTCGTTTTTATACCAGATCTATGCAAATATATCTGACCAGAAACATGTTAGTCTTTTAAGCCTTTGGTGATAGCTGGTATCCGTTGAAATTTAATTGGTTTGAAAGTTATCAGAAAAGTACTACAATAACTGAATTAGAAAATCCCAAACACCCTCTAACCTGTTTGACCAATTTTTATGCTAAGATAAAACATAACCTATAACGACTAACATGTAAATGCGTTAAAAATGTCACGTATATGATAAATTGCCATTTTTTATGGAAAAAACTACATGAAAATGAAGATATAATTTATACCTTATTAGGCAATGAACATTAGTGGTTTACAACAGTTCAGGAATACGGATGTGAATATTTTTGGGTCAATGTAACTTTTTAAACATATTCAAGTGTATAGGTTAAAACACGTTTGTAGGGCTGCCATTTGCTAATGTGAAGTTTTATGAAATAATTGGAAAAAGAAAGTTGTTACCCTATAGAACATAGACATATTAAGGTAGATGTCGTAGATTACATTACATATGCATTGTAGAAACATTAAATCCGGGAACATAACACAACATTGTTACCTCCATTTCAGACCGTCTTTTATTCCCTTCCAAGTTGCACGACAAAGAGGTGGCTGCGCAACGTCGTGTAACTGAAACTCAGTTACAAAATAAACAACTTAAAAGGCATACGAATAAAAAATGCAGGTAAATGTCACGAAGTGCTAAAAAAAACCGGAATACCTATACCCTCTGCGGTACTCAATCTGACATGTTCATTTGTATTCTGAGCCAATACCCCTTGCTGATTACGAAATGAATTGTGTGAGCAGCTTACATCACCTAAACTGTCTGATCTTGGGCTGTGCCATCGACCTACATTGTCGAGTTTCTTTTGTTTCCTCTCAAATTGCAAGACAAACAGGCACCTGCATAAAATTGTTTAAAAAATGAATTAAAAAATGAGTCACTACAATATATTTTGACTTAGAACTTTAAAAAACATGCCACAATAAATCTAACGTAACAGAAAGGAAGTTGTAACGATAATCCTTACCTCGAATTTCATTGGCATTCAAATTTAAATGGCAACTTTTAGAAGTACACGTCATTAACAGATCATAGGATTTTTTATGTCGCAAATGCTCGTGAGGACACCGCAACCTTGTGAAGTCAACCAAATCATATACTCCCGATGCCTTGTCACTAACATGCGTTTCAATCGGCCGTCTATTATCGTAGGAAAAAACGCATGTAGCCAATCATCTTTGAAAATGAAAAATAAACAATGAACATAAGGATACTTACAAAACCTATATTTTAATAATAAGACAACGTGTTACCCAAAAAATTGTTATTTACCTTCAACGTTAACGTCAATGAATCTCGTATGCTGACTTTCTGTATCATAAGCTACGTGCGACTGAAAAGTGTATCCTTGTTCCCACTGAGTACGAAGACCCTGTGATACACCTATTTAAAAGCATATCTACACATTATCTAACCATGTTATGTTATATAGTTTTTCCTATTAGATACGTAATTACTTTTTTAGCACAATGAAAAATGATCATACCTCAGCTGATGTGTTAGTGACCGATGATTAATGATTTCCCATTAGCCATCTCATCTATCTGTTAACAATAACAAACAAAAAACAAATTAAAAAAATAAAAAAAAAATTCACTAACACTCAACCTGCTTATTTACACCATATGGATACGTAAATCCTCACATAGTGACCAAACAAACAATAAGAATCCTATGAAAGATTGATCATGATTTCTTGACATGAAAGCAGTATCATATTTGAAAGAAGAAAATGAGATTGAACAAACCTGAGTCGGGGTTGATTTCAAAACTGAAATCAATAATCAAAATATGTAAATGTAAACAAAAAGTATTCTCTAATTCGGATTAAATTTGAACAAAACCTAAAAATAAATATTACCTGATATTGAATCTGGGTGATTGCTGATGATGCAATGCAGATTACCTAAAAATGAGTTATGAGCAGTTTCAATTGAATCCATTTTCCATTTAATTCATAGGTGATATTTGTGATATGATTTTCAAAATGCAAATGGATCAACTTAGGGTTTTGAGATAAATGTGTAAAATATTTTGATTTTGAAATCATCCGTGATTTTTGTGATATGATTTTCAAATTGTAACCGAACCATATTGAGTACTTAGTGAGTGAATTAGGGAAGTCTTGATATTCGGTTGAAGAGAGGGAGAAATTTTAGCATAAGAAAATATTCAAGCCCTTATGGATTTTGTTTCTCAAATTGTTTCACAAAAATCACTTTGGTCTAGTGGTTGGACATTATGTTGAATGGGAGTATAGACCAGGGTTCAATTCCCATAGGTAGCAAATTTTTTAATTTCGGGATAGCAAAATTGGACAGCGTGGCATGCCAAGTGGCCTTTATATGATTTATCCAGTCAGCAGTGTAGTGCCAAGTGGCGTTTCTAAGTGCCAAATGACATTTCCCTCTCATTGTACAGCTTTCAAAGCATCAAGTACAACCCAAATCTTGTCTCATATATATGTAAAGATTTATCTTGCCTTATTTTTAAAGGGCCGTTTGATTTATTTTGGTTTGTTGCTAGGAATCACAATGGGTATCGAATTTGGTATGAGGTAGAATGACAATGCATATGAAAAAGTGTATCATTACGATTGTTTATGTTTGGATGACAAAATATGGTATGAAAAAATGTCTATACATTTGAATTTGTAGTGGAAAAGAGAGAAACCCACGGAATGGATTTCATAGACATCAAATTGGTGGGTAATGAATCTTTGGCTATGATATACCCATTTCATTACTAGGCCCACAAAACAAACACCTTTAGGGTGCGTTTGGTACACAACTATGGGAATCAATCAATTACAAATTTAGGGGTGTCCAAAAGAACCGAGGACCAAAAGAACCGAGGAACCGTACCGGAACCGAACCGTGTATTAGAACCATAGTACGGTTCTTGGTTCCTAAAATTCCAAATTTTAGGTTCTGTCCGGTTCCAGTACTTTCCCGAAAGAACCGACTACTTTGAAAATATGAAATTTTATAGGGTTTATCTGGGACATTGTGTAATGTGTATAACCTTTTAAGGAAAAAAAATCCCTACTCATTATTAAGCTGTAACTAAAAAATCTAAAACTTAAAAACACATAATAAAATTAAAACCCTAACTTTTAATCCATTCAAAGATCATCATCATCATTCATCAACATGAAAGTAAGTTTATCTTGAAATTATTATCGTAAATTTGATACTTACCTATAGTAATAGAAAAATCAAGTGAATTATATAATGCAATATGTGACGAATGACGAATCTGTAGTTAACGAGTATAATGAGTTGTCGTTTGTTATGTGATATTGGAAGTATGAATGCATGTTTTGTCATGATATTATATAAAAATGTTGGTCAGTTGGTGTTGGTGTACTTCATGCTTTTCGATTTAATATGATGCGCAATATTTAATCAGGTATACTAAATAACTAAATCAAGTAGATATGTTGTTGTTTAAGACATGCACCTACACACACTGGATTGTATCATAATGTTAGTCACGATCATAATTGTAGTAATATCTATGAATTCTGTTAGACTTGGTCACTAGAAAGTTATAAAGGGAAACAATTGATGCAACATTAAGCATTTTCAGAGGTTTGAAACACAAATGCGTGTTCTTGATACTTTTGAATAATCATAAACTTATATTTTGAATGTTTTACATTTTTTGTTTATGTTTATGTTTATGCTTTTTTTTAAAACTTTGAACTAATGCAAATTTGGAATGGTTTGCATTGTTGGAGACATTTTTGTGTTTTTTGTATTGTTATATCATTATTAGCATGTCTTTATGAATGATCATTGATGAAAAAATAAATTATTTAAACACTTAGGTTCTTGTGGGAATTACCAAAAATTCCCGTACCGGAACCGAGTACCGTACCGAAGAACTTGGGACGGTTCTTGGTTCCACTTTTTCCAAATTTCTGGTTCTCGGTTCTTTCGGGACGGCTCCGGTTCGGGACGGTTCCAGTACCATGGACACCCCTATTATCATTGCAAGTGTTTGGTAGCTAAGTTGGGGAATCAAACTATCACTTCATACCCATAGATTCATAGTAGGGGGAGTAAGCACCTTTTCTAATTGATTCCGGTGGACCCGCCACTAACATGTGGAATTATTTTTACAATGCAAAAATCACCTCATTTTCTTTCTTCATTTTAACATTTTATTTTTTTGGGACCCACCACTAATATGTGAAAACCATTGTAACACCCCAACCCGAAAAGGGCTAAAGTGTAACATTTTGGAGTCAAATCAGAACACAAGTAAACAGAAATACATTACTAATACAAAGGTTACAAGCAGTACTAACAAAAGAAATAAGGGACTAGTTCTAAACATTAAAACTTCCAAACTAATTACAAACTAAGAATAAAAAAGGGAAACTCTAAGTCTATCTCTAATCCATGGGGAGCTATCAACAGTGTAGTCCACTAAGAGCTCTTAAGCACTCTTCACCCAAACCCAGCTTCCTTCTAAAACCTGCCGCAGGAAAAGAAATGCGGCTGAGCTTAAAAAGCCCAGTGAACAGATATAAACAAATGAAAACTAATAAACAAAGGAAACGAAGGTGAATACGACATAAGTCCAAGAAAACCTGCTGAGATACAAATAAAAAATATGGAAACATAGAATATGATCAAAGGAAATACAGATAATGGATATCAAACACTCAAGGAAAAGAAATGAGTCATAAGTGTAAGCAAAAAAATAAAACAAGCATAAGTTAATCACAAATAGAGAAGACAAGATAAGGATCATCTAAAAGTAGAACTAACAGAAATGCCCAACAAATACTAATGCGCACATAGGAGTAATCATCTCCACATGTACTATGTGAAAGGGGTGCATTGCACACACACCAAAACATTCACCAAATAATACTAAACAAAGTACCTAGGATGCATCCATACGCCCCCAGCAAAACAAATATATATGCACAAAGCTCTAGGCTAAGTAAACATATACAATAATAAATATAGGCTTGAATAGCTAGCTTAAAGGGAACGCTGTGGAGTAAAACCCACCTCCACAGATAAGTGTCAATACCACTGGTGCATCAGTGGCAAGGCCATGGACTCCCCATGACTGGCTAATAATTCTAACACATAAAGGCAAAACATATAATGGGCATAGAAATAGGAAATTCTATAAGGAGAGAAGTATAGCATGCAAACGAATATCAAGCTCATATCAATTTCAAGTATCAACAAATAAGAATCATACAAAGGGAACATAGCAATGGCTTAACTGAAAGGATCATAATCAAAGCAGTAAACAAAAGAGAGAAGGATGGCCTTTACTAAAAAGGCAGAATATCTGTACCTCAAACCGCAACTGAAATGAGAGTAAACGGTAAAGTGATCACAAGGAAACAACGTCACGTCTTCTTCAACGAATCTACACTGATTAGGGTTCATATGTTACTTATTAGTTCATATTAAGTTTATTACAGATTTAGGGTTTCAAACGTATTAACTACTATTAAATTCCAAATTAGGGTTTCACACGAATTGATTAGGTTTAGTATTCATAATTGCTAAGTTAGGATTTCTGATCACACAATCAGGTTAACATATAATTAATGAAGCACAAATTATATTTAATGTGCAAAGATTAGGGCCAGAAACACATAATTGACATATAACTCATAAAACATAACACTTAACAATTTTCTTGTTTTGGCCCAACTTTACCCTTACTTAACGAATTTTCAAAACATATAAGGACCCAAATTCAGAAGCAATGAAAATTCACCCAAGTACCTACATGTCTTAAGAGCTTTCATGAATTACCCCATATTTTATTACCAAGCATACATACCATTTCAAAAATCATTTATACAAACATGTCAAGAAAATAAACTGCTAAAAACACCCAGAACGTTTGCCTTTAACCAACCCATTTAAACACTTCAGAAAAATCCACCAAAATTCCAGGAAGTCCCATATAACCCAAATATTACCTCTGCAAAAGGAGAGCTCTTAAATCCTTTTGGTTTGAAAATGAAAAATCAAAAACCCCAACTGATTTCCAGACTCAGTTTTCTCAGATTTGACAACTAATCTTCTAAAAATCAAAATGCTACCTTCCTGACCTCCAATGACCATGAAATTTATATAGGCCTAATACCAAAATAAAGCATCATACTTGTCCAAAAAAGCTGTTCTGCGTAGCGAACTTTTTTTTTTCCTTGTTTGTGGGTCAAAGTCGACTATTTTGTCCACAAGTGAGTATTTTTCCACCCCTTAACCAAGTTGCAGGTTATAAAACCAATTTCCAAACACCCTCCTCTCAAATAAATCACCAGGAACACACATGTTAAACACACCACCAACATCCATAGTTAACAAAATCAAATTCGTATATAAGCTCACAAATCAAATTCATTGGTGAACCATCGATACTGTGTGTTGCTATTGTTAATGATTAAACATACTGTGGTTGATTTTGATGTGAAGTGAATTGACTTTTTTTCTTTTTTCGAGCAATAGTCCGAGGGAAATACGTCGAGGGGAGGACATTGCATGGTATGCGGATGGAGAAACCATCTTACGGAATGAAGAGACTCCATCGATAGCTTATGCATATGGTATGGTTTATTTATGGTTATGGTCATGTGATTTGTTAATGGCCATGACTCCTGTGATTTGTTAAGTTTTGATGATGATTATAAACGGATCTCACTCAAATCTTAAAATCCTTCCAACACACAAATCTGAGTAGAATAAGCAAAAAGTGGCGGCGGCTGTGGTGGCGGTGGGAGGCGCGTGGAGGTGATACGGTGGGTGTGGTGGTGCGTGGTTAGCACGGGGGTGGAGGGTTTTATCCGATCTACAAAGTGGGACAAGAAAAAGGGTTGCCGAAAAATTATTCCGGCGACCGGAATCTGCTGTTGTGGCCGGAAGTGAGACCTGCTGTGGGGAGTAGCTGGAAAAGGTAAAAAAATATATATATAAACAAAAAAAACCGGATGACATGGCGTGTTACCTATAGTTGGCTGTAAAATACTCACTTATGGACAAAATAGTCGAGTTTGACCCACCAACAAGGAAAAAAAAAAGTACGCTACTCAAAACAGCTTTTTTGGACAAGTACGATGCTTTATTTTGGTATTAGGCCATTTATATATTCAGAAAGTAGACAGAATGAACTCATGTTTAGACTCAGGAATCACACAAAAACACGTTGGTATCATCAGTTTAGACCCCGTTCAATCCGACCAAAAATCTGCGCAGCCTACAACTGTGACAGAAAACAACACCATCTCAACTTTTTAAACCCTAATCCGACCCTTAATTAATTCTAGGGTTTTATTCCAGAATTTATGTCACATATTGATGAGCATAACAGGGTTACATGACCAGATCCAAGCTTCCTATACTAACTGATTCTAAAAGTCCAAAAACACAATGTATGTCGACACATAGCAATCACATAAAATCATAGAACTTCTCATTAACATAGGACCTAGGTTTTCTGATTTTAGAGCACCAATTAATGTTCATTCATTACAGGTTTTTAGGGCTTGTTTAGTGATATATTTAGGTTGACAAAGGGCTGAAACAAGGACATCAAAACAATCCATACACATGACACCAAAACAGTTTATATAGGCGTACACTTTTTATGATTTCATGCAGTTTTTATTGTGACAGTTTTTAAGGTTTAATCACACATATATTCTGGTTAGTTTGTGTACATATTGTTAGGTTTTAGATGATTAAAATAACTTGTTCATATGCATATCATTGTGGTTCGAATTGAAGAGGAAAACAAAGGATCGATTCATGGTTACCTTAGAAAGAATTTGGATCAAAGAAACACAAGCACAAGTTACGGAAATTACATCCCACTTCCTTCCTTCTTGGTCTCGAACAACAAGGAATACACCAGAAAAAAAAAATGAAGGCCACTATTTTTTTTAATCTAGGTTTAGGGTTTCTTATGTTATTTTGTTGTAGCGTACATATGACAGAAAAAAAAACATACACCGGATCTTTTATGTTTGTGTGTTGGGTCGAAATATGGGCCAAAAGAGATCAAGGGCTCATGGGCTTAAATAGATATTGGGTCCTTTGGTTATTATTAGTTTGTGTACAAAAGGAAACGGCCCAAGACGATATTCGTGTCATGTAAAATAATTCTCGGATTTATTTTAGGTCACAAATTTATTCGGAGTTCAAAAATGTTCAAAGATTTCTAATATGACGTTTCTTTAAAATTGTATGGATTTATTGTTAATTCGTTAAATTATATTCGCGTTTATAATCACTTGTATCGTTATCTAGAAAAATTTCAAATTATACGTAAAATTAGGATTACGGAAATTAGGGTTTTACAACCATACCTTAAAATTTACACAAAACAATAGAAATGGAATCGGTATCCTTAATCCCATACTACCCTCTAATCATTGTCATAGCGATTGTGATTACAGGTAGCATAGCAAATGCACCCTTATTACTTTCAAAGTCATAGTCTCATTCCCATACACCCGAACCAAATGGGCCCTTAAATTTTCAAAATATATGTTTATCGATATGATAGATAGATGTAAGTCATGTAGATGTATAGTGTAAACCAAATATATTTCATCTTTGTGAAGTAACATTTTGACTCAAGTAATTCTTGGCAACAAAAGCTTCATTTTAACGAATAAAACAATTTTGGGACAAATGCAATAACTCAAATAGGTATTGTCTCTAAGGAAATAGTTTGATAATTTTCCTAATAATTAGCATAAAGTTTTGGTCTCTAACAATTGATAGAAGACTAAAATAATAATAAGTAAGACAATATATATTATTGAGAGAAAAGTTTAATATATACCTAAATTCTCTGTAAACCCAATAAATTAATTATGGTTATTTATTTTTCGATCAAAACAAGAAAAAAAAATCACTGTCATCATTTTTTTAAGAATTAGATATTTTACAAACCGTTAATCGTTATGTGAAAAGAATTATAGCATCATGACGAGAATTAAATTATCTTTCTATAGAGGGGCACTTCTATATACTTTCGACGAATTTTTTTTCGACTCTTTTTTTTGTGAGTGTTGAAATTTACGTCTAAAAAAATCACGTGCGATTTGTAATTTTAAAATCGCATGTGATTTTATGAAATCACACGTGATTCCTAACATATAAATCACATGTGATTTATAAAATCAAATGTGATTCCTAACATACAAATTACATATTATTTTTTCATACACAAATTTTAATACTAAAACAAAACTCGAAAAAAAAATCCGTCGAAAGTATATCAAAGTGCCCATCTACTGAAAGATAGAAAAAAATCTCGTCGCAATGGTGTATTTTTTGTCACTTAACAATTTATCATTTGCAAGATACTTTAATTTAAAAGAAAAGGTGATTTTTTTCCTTTTTATAAAAAAAATAGATGCTAAGATTGGTTCATTAGATGTATAGAGATTTTGAAGTCTATATTGAACTCAACTCAAGTCACATCTTTTCAAATGAATTATGTTCTCAATGGGAGTGTCCGCATAACGAAGAACACAAGTAAAATACAATGATATGTGTCTATAATAGGTAGAAACCTTACCAGCTTGATCCTGATTTTAAATTCCACGTTAACTCGTATCCATACATATCTGTGGTCTAGCGTATACTTGAAATCCCGGAGGTGTTGGTCTTTTAAGTGAAATTGACGGGAATCAAACTTCACCTCAGTTAATCTCTTGGTTTTGGAGATCTCATATGGTCTTGCACAAACGACATTAAGATCGTGGTTCTTAATATCTTTTGTACTTAGGGTGTAGGTTGCCATTTCAGGGTAAGCCTTAATGTGACCCTTTTGCATGAAACTAGTTCTAAGCAATATTATTATTGGTTCGAGTGCTACGTTGTCATTATTCATTTTGAATTTTACAACGTATACTCTATGACGGTATTCTTTAAGGTAATGTCGCTAAAAACTAACATCATCCTCGGTATAGCAATCCATAAAAAAGTGCCGCATACGTGAATCTCGATTATCATTTCAATATGGTGTAGTTACAAACTTGGATATCCGAAATTTGCGATGATAGTTTTATATTAGACCCATTACTTTAGCAAAGTTTTTTCAATTCGGATATTCGAAATTTCGAATGACAGTTTTATATATTTGAATATCTAAATATCTATATTTTGGAAAAACTTTTATATAGATTGGTTCATTTGATGTATGGAGATTTTGGAGTCTATATTGAACTCAACTCAAGTCACATCTTTTCAAATGAATTATGTTCTCAACAGGAGTATCCGCATAACGAAGAACACAAGTAAAATACAATGATTTGTGTCTGTGTAGAATAGGTAGAAACCTTACCAACTTGATCTTGATTTTAAAATCCACGTTAACTCGTATCCATACATATCTGTTGTAACAACTCGCATTTTCAGGTCATTTTTCAAATTTCACTATTCATCTCGGGACTTTACTATTCATCGTCACTATTCATCCCCGAAATTTTTATTTCATATTCTCATAAGTTAACCTATTTTAATGATAATCCGAGAGTTTGACACTCGTCGGATCATTTCTGCAAAAATCACGAAACCGTGTCCGAGAATTTCTTTAAGGTTTAAACGTCATTCAGGCATCCCGATACATCCCCACAACATCACAATCAAGAGAAATATAATTTTTTCACCTTCCGTGACATTCTCAAGAATTTTGGAATTTTACGTTTTCCAGTTCAGCGTTTTACGCGAATTGCGCGTTTTAGACCCGCGTTTCCAGTTTTAACAGGGTTTAAACAACCCGATGGAATTTACCACTCACTTTATATTTTATTATGGAGTATATTGACAAGTTTAATCATTCTTTCAAGTTTCGTATTTTTACGATACCATGTTTTACATTTCGTTAGCAAACCTACTGTTATAGAGGACTTAAAAAGGAAAACATAGCAATTTGAATCATCAAAAACGAGTACATGAGTAAAAAGATATGGCCAAAAGAAGTTAGCAAACCTAAAAACCCGAAATTGCCTAATAGCATTCTGTTTGAAATCCGTATTTTTTTGAGGCCCTTCTGGTCCGTTTCATCAAAAAGTTAAAACACGAAAGTTGTACGGAACGACGTTTTCGTTCAGGAGTAAAGAAGCTCGAACCCTGAAAACGCATAACGAGCTTCAAATTCTTAACATCCCCTTTTAATACCAAAAGGACCATGTATTGGTTATGGCTAAGTAAAACCAAGAGGTCTAATGACCTTAAAGCCGAGACCACAGCCATGGCTAAGGCCAAGTATGAGTCTCAAGACCATGGTAGCCATGACCAAAGCCACGGCAAGGCCACGGCTAAGACCTTAAAGCTTTCTAAACCGAAATCATTGACTAAAGTTTTAGTCTTAACAAAACAAAACAATTTGGATCTACTCCATCGATAGACCATGAGATTTCACAAGTAATATCACATCCGTACTAGACTTAAGAAACTTATAAAGATAACAATCTTCATGCAAAATAAACTTTCCTAAAGTTTATTCAACTTTTCGTACATGTAACTTTCAAAGATATATTTTCTATCAAATACAAAACTAGGGAACTTCATGTGAGGGGTTTCATTTGGGTAAACGGATCGACGAGTTGCTGGATTTACGAATTAAAGTGTCCTAGCTCCTCGAACATTTACTACATGACCTCTAAATTATGATGGCCCGAACGGTAGTGCGATATAAACTAAACATGTTTCATAAACCATTTTTATATAACGACATACACAACCTATCAAAGTACTACATCATGAACAATATAGGGGCATATATAGGCATGTTTATTTTTTCTTAGACATTATTCCAATCCTAAGTTGCAACAATTATTCTAGGTTGCTCGTAGAAGTTCTCACGGCATATCCATCATTCTCATTATACATCATCCAACTCACGGTGAGTTCATAGCCCCACTTTCCATTACTTAAGTGTTTTACAAACCCTTGGGGGGAATACATGCTATTTTAACCAAACACAATGCTTTGAAAATTATATAATATCCGATTGTTTTATTGTCACTAAGTACCATCCTTGCCAATCCAAGACCCCTTATCATGAACCATTTAATCACTATTAGTAGTGAGCGCGAATATTGTGAATAGGCCTATTGGGATTGACGAATCCCATTTGTATTGACCAAATGCGTTTAAACAAATGCACTAATATTTGAGACTTAGGTATGACGGCAAAGTACCTACCGGGGTAACTCCACCGATTGATATTGGGTACCCGTTAACGTATTGGTTGCATGAGCTTAGTGTAATAATAACTGTTTTGTTTTCCAACCATGAGTATGAGTCTAATTAACTCACACTACCAACATATTGTGTTCAACCATTTAATAAACTCTATGAATTTCACTCAACCTTTGTGTTGACAGTTTAAGCATGTATTTCAGGTCCATGATGTTAGAGGCTGGCACGGAGAAGCACGGTTATTCAAGAGGGCTATAAATTTTATTATCATTCGAAAACTCATTTAATGTAAATTGTAAACATGGAATCATCTAGGACCTCATTTTGTAATCTCTGATATTTATATAATTCGAATGATAAATCCTTTAAAACGACTCAATTAGAGTTCGTTTTCTATCGTTATAACTGTTGTGCCATGAAGTAACACCCAGTTTGAATTCCGCTGCGTATCACGAAATTGGGGGTGTTACAGATTGGTATCAGAGCTATAGTTATAGAGAAACGGGTCTAATTGAGACCTAAACTATAACCTCTTTTACGCAAAAACATTTTATAGCCTTTCGCTCTCCGTGCCTTGCATCCTCCAGACGATTATGTGACTTCATGTTATGCTACACAAAAATTCTAGTATATTGATATATACACTCGATATATTTTCAATCATTTTATATGAACAATCAACTAAACATATCTGCGTATGCCTATTCTAAGGCATTACGACACAATCATATCTTCCCGATCATGTATCTACTCCAACATTATAAGACTTACTAAGCCTCCTTTAAGACATTGTAACTGATTACAATGGTCTTTCCTATTTCTTAGACAATGTAATTTACACAACGGTCTCATCTATTTTCCAAGACATTGTAAAATACAATGGTCTCGTCTATTTTCCAAGACATTATAAGATACAATGGTTTCGTTTACATCTTCAGACACTGTAAGTCCTACAGTAGTCTCCATTACATCCTCACACAGTGTAAGTCTTACAGTGGTCTCTATTACATCCTCAGACACTGTAAGTCCTACAGTAGTCTCCATTACATCCTCACACAGTGTAAGTCTTACAGTGGTCTCTATTACATCCTCAGACACTGTAAGTCCTACAGTAGTCTCTGTTACATCCCCAGACACTGTGAGTGATACAGTGGTCTCAATTACATCCCCATACACTGTAAATGAAACAGTGGTCTAATTCATTTCTCAGACATTGTGTGGTACAATGGTCTTAATCATTTCTCAAATATTTTGAGTCACACAATGGTCTAGTCTACCTCCCAGACATTGTGAACTACACAATCGTCTCTCCCATTTCTCAGACATTTTAATAGTCTCTATAAATTATCTTACAAACCTTACATGATATTCTTTTACATAAAACCCGTCAAAGTCTATCGATTTCCCTAATGGAAACACAAGATATGAGATTTCTAAAAGATAAACTAATCCATCATCTACAAAAGCTGAAGTTCAGCAACTTTCTCTAAATTCATCAAAATTCTCTTCTGAAACCTTCATTGTGAAAGGTTCGTGATTTTGGCCCAGTATGGACTGTTTTAGAATTACTTAAAACTTCCTTTCCACACGTATCTACCCGTACTATCTTCTATGCAATGGAATGTGAAAACATAGGTTACAAGTCTTGTATGGGCGGGACTTGCAACTGAATGGTTTAACATCGCCTTTGCTTAGTGGACATTTTCTCAAAAGCAATGGACATATCACAAGTATACCTAATTTAGGTATTTGAAAATTTTATCGAACCTCGGCTAAATATATTCTAGTCACCTATATTTAACCTAGGGACAGTGGAACATAGTCTGACTAACTATGTTTGACTTAAAATTTTGAAATACTCAGAATAGTTGTACTAGGGTTATGTTCAGATTAATTTCCAACTTGAACTCGATAAACCACCAGAATTCATTGAAAAGATCTAGAGACACGATAGTGTCTTACCACTCAGCGAAATCTTAGCACCTTATTTGTACTACCTAATTTCATTCTTGAAAGTTTTCATTTATGAGATAATCCGAACTACTATCTTGGGATAATTATCAATTCTTCTCTTTATACCTTAGAAGTACTAGCCTGTTTAGGTCCCTAAGGATACCATTCCGTCATAAACCTTTAAAATCTCTTAAAATTTTAAAGCAAACTTGACATTTCTACCAATATTAATGGTAAGCATACACTACACGCTTCTGATCATTCATATATCACATCATTACCTGAAACCCATTATAAGTCAGTATGTAAAACTTCACAGTATCACGTTTCTTTCAAACACTAGTTGACATAGACATTATACGATACTGCCTTCATCCCAAAACTACCTAAGACATAATCAATTTTGGAAATGGTTTGGATAACCACTTGCCACTAGCTAAAACTTCCCTACAACAACAATTATCACAACATTGCAAACGATACAAATATCAGGCTGCATGCTACACACTATCATCAGAAAAGTTACAAAGATGCAAGGCGTTAACATTCAAAAACTCCATGTTAGGAATTAAGGTTATGTTGAAATCCTCGATACCATAAGTTATGATTCGTTTTGAGAAACGGGAAAAGCAAAACTTAAGATATATTGGACTTTATAAATTTTAGCAAACGCTTCAGATTATCAACTTAAGCCAACACCGAAAACATAGAATGGTAAATAACACATTTTATGACTAGAAACTAGGAACGAAAATATTAGAATTCGCCGCATATAACCACACTCTTTCCTAAACACTTCAACATTAGATAACACACACTAAATTCCGGGACGGAATTCCCGTTAAGGTGGTAAGACTGTAACAACTCGCATTTTCAGGTCATTTTTCAAATTTCACTATTCATCTCGGGACTTTACTATTCATCGTCACTATTCATCCCCGAAATTTTTATTTCACATTCTCGTAAGTTAACCTATTTTAATGATAATCCGAGAGTTTGACACTCGTCGGATCATTTCTGCAAAAATCACGAAACCGTGTCCGAGAATTTCTTTAAGGTTTAAACGTCATTCAGGCATCCCGATTGTTGGGAATAAAGCTAATAGTTACCACTGATAGGCTTATGGAAGACACTGCTGAAGAATGCACTGGCAGTGGAAACTCATTACCACTGCTAGTATATATAGTTACCACTGCTTATTAGATAACTGATGTATTCGTGTATAGATAAGTATAGAATAGATCTTGTGTATATTCTATTTAGATAGCTTAATACTTATCTTGTAGAGGACTCCTTGGTCTATAAAAGGAGATCCTAGGTCATTCTCTAAGGTACGAATTATTCTAGAGAGCTTCAAGGTGTAACCCTAGTGATAGCTAAGATCACTCGTATTATTATCATTAATAATATTGAAGCTTTGTGTTACATACTAC
>LBNU01024905.1:12349-30036 GCA_014162995.1 Artemisia annua | reverse complement strand
ATATATATATATATATATATATGGCCTTCCGCTTTATAAAAAGCAAACTATCCACTCTTTTCCCGGGTGGAGCTTCTTCAGTCAGGTCATCGATTCACATATATATATATATATATATATATATATATATATATATATATATATATATATATATAGTATGGTAGATGTTAGAAACAACTATGTAATCTATGGTGTGCGGGAAAAAGGTTTTAAAAAATAAAAATTTTGAAAAAACTAGCTGTAGGGGACGGAACCAAATGACAAAGGGGCGCGGAACCCCTGATTTGGTTCTGTCCCATCCGTTGGGTGAGATTTGGCGGAGCCAATTTTGAAAACGGACGAAACCCATGATTTGGTTCCGTCCTAGCCGTACCCTACTGACTCTGTTTTGAGACGAAAATTTTTGAGTAACGTGACCTCATTTTTCCTTCATAAAAGTTGTAAAAACACATTTATCTAACCAAAATACATTGAGAAACCATAATAACACGAGTACAAACACATTTACCATTGAAGATCAAGCGCGCATTAAAATTTCCGCTTTATAGAAGTGAAAACATGGAAAAATGATAACATTTGGATGTTATCTACATGCACTTGTTCGTTAGTTCACATAATAAGTTCAACACAAAGTAATTATCCTAAGAATACACAAATCCATGATATATAATTGTTCAAGTTTTGTTGTTCCAAACAATCCCTTACCCCGTTCATTGCCTATAAAGCTTCTTGTTGATCTTGGTAAGAAATCTCCCGATGCATTTGAACATTCCCCTTGTTTGCTTGAATTCTTCGGATTGATTATCAATTGTTGGAAGTTGTTGGAAGTATTCAAGTGGAGGAAGCCTAGAGTTTGGGAGTCCATCGTCTTCGCTCATAGATGATGAGGATGAGGAGGTAGGAGGATGAGGACGTTTCCCTTGTATCTTTGCTACTCTATAATCACTCAATGGTACAAAGATGTGAGGAATTAGAGAGTAGTCCGGACAAAACCCTTTGGCATTGCCTGGGATGGGAGCAAAGGCCCTAAAAAGGCGAGTGAGAAGCATTCCAAAAGGAAGAGCGGTTTTGCCTTGCACGGGTATGTCCGCCATCCTTTTGGCAATGTAGTAGGCCAAATTAAAGGGTTGGCGAGTTGAGATGATATAGAGCATATATCATAGGTGTTAGGAATACAATTATTCATATTAAAGACTCGGTCACCCCGAGTATAGTTTAGCATTATGTAGCTCGTAGTATTTATAATTAGTTAGTAATATTTTTAGTTAAGTAACATCGTGGATGAAGGTCGGGTCTTTACCCACTGTATACCCGATCCACAGCCCATGTAGGGGCGTTTAGTATTATGTATAAATACCCTTCCTCACCCATGAGGAAGGGTTGGAGCTTTTCACTTAAGCTAATACATATTTCTTTATTTGTCACTCTAAAGGTTCCATCCTCTCACTTTATCTCTCTAGAATTCTTCCTAAATCAAACCACAAACAAATCCATACAAGTTATACGAGATTAAGAAGCTTACATTTGGGATCAAGAGCCAAGGTTACATCCTAGGAGCTTGGCAGATTCGGATTTAGGTGTGTTTTTTGTGGTTACTTTTAGGATAGAATATAGTTTATCTAAGTAAACACATTATTTTGATCTTGTTAGTGCTATATATGATGTTATGGGTGTATTTTCTTGACTAGAGGTGTTAGTTTTACTTAGTTGTGCAGTTGGTTAGGTTGAATCAATCGTGGGTTTGTTGCTTGATGCATTTTGGGAAGGTTTTCATAGTAGCGATTTGCTCTTCTGTAGTTAATTCTTGTTAGCGATTTCCTCAGCTTCGTGGTAGCGATTTGCTGCATTTACTATATTGGGTATAAAGGACAAATCGCTAGATAGTGAAACTTTTGTCCTGTGTGGTAGTGATTTGGTCAGGTCTGTCTTTTAGTGAAAGTAGCGATTTCCTCAACTAGCGATTTCCTGGTTTTAGCAATTTGCTCAAGATTAGCGATTTCCTATTAGTGATTTCCTACTTGACAAGTTAAAATTTCAGCGATTTGCTAGTAAGTGAGATTATAGCGATTTGCTCTATTGGTGATTATATAATTTTCAGCGATTTGCTAAGTGTTGAGATTGTAGCGATTTGCTCAATCGGTGACTTCAGTTTCAGTGATTTGCCTGTGTTGTATTTCTGTGATTCTAGCGATTTGCTCAATATCAAGTATACTACATCTTTCGGTTTCTTTTGTTGACTTTAGTAAAATCCCGGGAAAGAATCGATTTCTCGGTTTAAGTCACAAGAGTTTTAAAATCCCGTTTAAGATTATATCATGGCAACTACGGCTTCAACTAATGAATTCAAGCTGCTGGGTCCCAAAGAATTCGTCTTAATTGTCAGGGCAAGGAGAATGGTGAAAACATCCTGAGATCAACTGACGAAGGACCATTTCAAATGGGTACCACAAGAGATGTTCTCTCCACCAGTGAAGATGGAACTGTCACCTTTGGAATTGACAGACCGCGTACTTACAATGATCTTAACGAAGCTGAAAAGAAGCGCTATGATGCAGATATTCAAGCTTCCAACATTGTGATACAAGGATTACCCAAGGATGTCTACAAACTCATTAACTTCAACAAAGAAGCCAAAGCTGTTTGGGATAATGTCAAAATGCTGCTAGCTAGTTCAGAACTTACCAAAGAAGATCGTGATTCTCAGTTGTATGATGAGTTTGAGCATTTCAAAATGAACCCCGGTGAAAACATCACTGACTACTATGTCAGATTCCATAAGCTTGTTAATGACATGAAGATGATCCGAATGACAATGCCTAACATCCAAATCAACTCAAAGTTTGTTAACAACATGTCACCAGAATGGGATCGATTTGTCACAGCTATAAAGCTCAACAAAGGATTCAGAAACACCAACTATGAACAACTCTATGCTTACTTACAACAACATGAGAAGCATGCTGTGTATGATCATCAATTGAGGGAGAAGCTCAATCCAACAACAACAAATGATCCTCTTGCTTTCATCTCCAATGTTCAGACATTCAACCAACCCTCACTTGATCAAGCCAGTCAGCATCCTACACCAGCAACACAGAACCAGTCACCCATTGGTCAATCATCCAGGCTATCAACAACTGTCCAGAACACTCAACCAGACTCAGGATATTCTCACACTGATATGATGATTGACAATCTCTCCAACCAAGTGTCATTGCTTATTCAACAATTCAGAGCAAAACTACCTCAAACCAACAACCAGCTCAGAACCTCATCTAACCCGCATAATATGGCTGTTGTGGAAGATGGACAGATTGTGGTTCAAGGAAGATAAAATGTCAATAAAAGGAATGGAGTCCGGGGTTATGCTCAGAATAGAGTGGGGAATGTTAATCAGGGACAGGGAAGACAAACCAAATGCTATAACTGTGGTGGGTTAGGTCATATTGCAAGGAACTGCACTCAACCGAAACGTCCTCAGAACTCCGACTACTTCAAGGATAAGATGTTACTGATGCAAGCACAGGAGAATGGAGTGGCACTGGATGAGGAGCAGCTACTGCTCCTAGCAGGTGATGAAGGGAACATATTTGNTCAAAATGCTGCTAGCTAGTTCAGAACTTACCAAAGAAGATCGTGATTCTCAGTTGTATGATGAGTTTGAGCATTTCAAAATGAACCCCGGTGAAAACATCACTGACTACTATGTCAGATTCCATAAGCTTGTTAATGACATGAAGATGATCCGAATGACAATGCCTAACATCCAACTCAACTCAAAGTTTGTTAACAACATGTCACCAGAATGGGATCGATTTGTCACAGCTATAAAGCTCAACAAAGGACTCAGAAACACCAACTATGAACAGCTCTATGCTTACTTACAACAACATGAGAAGCATGCTGTGTATGATCATCAATTGAGGGAGAAGCTCAATCCAACAACAACAAATGATCCTCTTGCTTTCATCTCCAATGTTCAGACATTCAACCAACCCTCACTTGATCAAGCCAGTCAGCATCCTACACCAGCAACACAGAACCAGTCACCCATTGGTCAATCATCCGGGCTATCAACAACTGTCAAGAACACTCAACCAGACTCAGGATATTCTCACACTGATATGATGATTGACAATCTCTCCAACCAAGTGTCATTGCTTATTCAACAATTCAGAGCAAAACTACCTCAAACCAACAACCAGCTCAGAACCTCATCTAACCCGCATAATATGGCTGTTGTGGAAGATGGACAGATTGTGGTTCAAGGAAGATAAAATGTCAATAAAAGGAATGGAGTCCGGGGTTATGCTCAGAATAGAGTGGGGAATGTTAATCAGGGACAGGGAAGACAAACCAAATGCTATAACTGTGGTGGGTTAGGTCATATTGCAAGGAACTGCACTGAACCGAAACGTCCTCAGAACTCCGACTACTTCAAGGATAAGATGTTACTGATGCAAGCACAGGAGAATGGAGTGGCACTGGATGAGGAGCAGCTACTGCTCCTAGCAGGTGATGAAGGGAACATATTTGATGCCGATGTGGATGATCAACCAGTTCAGGATTTAGCTCTTAATGACCCAAACATTTTCCAGGCAGAAGATTGTGATGCCTTCGATTCCGATGTTGATGATGAACCCACTGTACAAACCATCTTCATGGCCAATCTGTCATCTACAGTCTCATCACCTCAACAACCTGGTCCCTCCAATTCATCTATCATATCTGAGGTACTAAAATTATATGATACATGCAAACGGAGTGAGGAACCGTAGATTCTCAATGAAATACATCAGACTACTGTTGCTATGCCAGATGATGTGGAATTGGAAAACGATAATGTTACCCCAATAAAACAACATGTGGATCATAACACAGAATTTGATGTATCTAGTAGAGCATCTTTAGATGTATGTGATGATAATGTGGTGCATGAACACGAGATTCATAGCGAAGTACAACAAACAAACGTTGTGGAACCCAATATTGCTGATATAGGAAATAGCAATGTTATCCCTATGAACAATATGTAAGACACAACGTCGAGTCTGTTGTACCAAGTGATGCATCTTCTGTTGATAATAATGAGTGTGAATTTGATGAATACACTGATGTTATACCTGATGATACCTTGACTACTAGGATTAATACGCTTAAAGATCAGGTAACTATTTATCAACAACGAGCAAAATTTGAGCTAACCGAACGTGAACAGAAAATGGATTGGCAGATGTGTACATATATAACTGAAAGTAATTTAAAGGAAGAAGCATTAAAAAAGGAGTTAAAATATTTACAAAATCAACTTGATCAAACTGTTAAACAAAAAAAAAGAGATTCAAAATAGTGTAACTGCACTAAACTTGATTTTCAGAATAAAGAAGCTAAACTCTTAAATGATTTCTTCAATCTTAAGGCGTTAAAAAACAAGCTTGAAAATAAATTGTACACACAAGGCCAAACCATTCAAACTGCTCAAATGATACAAAAGTACATTAAATTGCGGGATGATCATAGTGATAAAGATTTAGGGGTGCCTAAAACCAATTTCCTTAGGAGCGTTAGTGCCACTCAACATGCTTTATATGATGCTAATGTTATGCTTAAACCTGATCATGCCCCCCTGATGTTCCGTCTAATGAGGAGGTTGATGAGATAGAAACTGTCAATAGAGAGAGATTAGATAATAAAATGAAGGATCCAAAGTGCATTAAAAAACGTGTCAATATCAAGCCTCATAATTAGTATGAACAGTATCGATTGACTGTTTTTGCACCACAAACTAAGTTAACACCAGAATAGATATTTTGGTCCTTTAGCCATTGAGAAAAGAAAAGCTGAAGAACTTAAGTCCAAAACCCCTCAAAAGCTTGCCACCCCAACGGTGTATCTTCCCAATACACCGATGCACCTAGTTCAGCTAGCTCTTCCCACATAATGTAAAACTCTTATTAGCATCTACGTTCTCTATCAAGTGTTTGCTGATTTTGATAAAACATGTAAAAAGAGAATTACACCAACGGGAATTACTAAGGGTGAAAGGGGTTTTGAACTAACGACAGAATGTTACTTAACTGAAGTGATTCCATTTTTTAAACTTGTCAAAGAACACTTTGAGGGCATGCAAAATTCCCTTGAAACTGAAGTAAAAGAGATGAAGAAGGTTTTTAAAAATTTGGAAAATGAGGGAAAAAAAATTGCAATAGATCATCAATATAGTGAAATTGCGAGGAAAAATGCTCTTATCATGAATGACACTTTGATTGCTAAATGTATTGCACAAGATGTCTTCTATACTGCTACTGATTCTTCATTAACTGCTTGTCAATTTCATGAAATGTCTGTTGCATTAAATGTTCTCTAGAATTGTGTTGTTGAGCTTGAGGGGGAGAATTTAAAACTGCATGAAAAAATTCAAAACGATGATCATGATAACATGGTCAGGCATTTTTCTAAACTAGAAGTTGATAATCTTAATTTACAATTAAAATTTCAACATTTAGAAGAAAGGATTAAAATTACAAATGCCAAGACATCCTCGGATGCTCCTGAATTTGATGCATATTTTGAATTAGCCAAACGGGATGAAAAAATTCAAGCTCACACTAACACGATTCAAAAATTAAGGACTCAAATTGCCCAACTGAAGTTAAATAAGAGTGTAATTGATTCCCATAAACCATAGTCGGCAGATTCTCAGAATTTTCAAGTTCAAAACATCATCAACAAACTCAAACATGAAAATGATTGTTTTCAAGCTGAAAATTCAAAAGTTAAACAACATTACAAAGAGTTATATGATTCAATCAAGATTACACATGACAAAACCAATGAAAAAATAACTTCTTTGCTAAATGAAATTGAGAATCTAAAGACCAAGGTAAAAGGGAAAGTGTCGGTTACTGCATGTCATAATGTTATTTTAAAGGTCTGTGAATGTAAAAATATGCATGTGATTCCGTGAATATCCCGCTTCCCCTTAGGAATAATGAGTTATTCCATAGTGATTACCTTAGATATCTTAAGGGTTGACTTAATATGCTTTGTGAGACCATTGAGGAAGAAAGAATGGTGAGACCAGCTGATAACACCATTATTGATGCCTGTTACCTCACCAATCGTTCACAAGAACTCTTAGAATATGCCATTGGTACATGTCCTAAGACCATCAACATGCGAGATAGACTTACTGTATCTTCCTCTAATATTAAGAAAAAGCATGTTACCTTTGATTTACCAATGACAACATCTGAACGTAACACATCACTTACTAGAAAACAAACAGTCGTACGACAATCTAATGTTCTGTCATTAATTCTACAGGAGTAAACATTGACGCTAAAGCTAGCGGGTCAAAGCCTAGTTGCAATACAATGAATGATAGGACTTCGCCAGCTAAGAGTGATCAAGGGAAGAAAGTAAAAGACCACCTTAGGAACAATAAAATTGTCTTGAATGAAACAAATCGTGTTGATTCTAGTATTAACTGTAAGCTTACTGTAATTAATTTGAATTCTGATGCTACTTGTAAGACTTGTAATGAATGTTTAATTTCTGGTAATCATGATGCGTGTGTTATGACTTATTTGAAGTCTTTCAATCTATCCCCTGTTAAAATTGCTATGGAACATAACCTGGAAAAACGTGTGTGGAAAGCCACAGGAAAGTTATTCACCACTGTAGGACATCAATGGAGACCCACTGGACGAAAGTTAACTTTAGGATGTCAGTGCCCCTTAACTAAAATGACCAATATTAAGCTTGCAAATGTTAAGGAATGGAAGGCAACTGGTAGAACATTCCCTCTAGTGACACAATGCCTTGATAATAGGTCCATTGCACCCATTAGTAAAGATGTTTCTAAAGATACCATTGAACATACAATCCTGTCTCTCCTGAATATGTTTGTGCTAACCAATTGGACCCCAATTGTACTTGTAGATCCACATTTTTCAGTTATCCATATTTGTCTGGTTTCACATGCAGGTCGTACAAATCGTCCTTTGGTATTTGGACTCAGGCTGCTCAAAGCATATGACTGGGGATCGCTCACGGCTCAGAAATTTCATGAAAAAGTTTATCGGGACTGTTAGATTCGGGAACGATCATTTTGGTGCTATTATGGGTTATGGAGACTATGTGTTTGGTGACAGCGTGATTTCTAGAGTATACTATGTGGAAGGGCTTGGACACAATCTATTTTCTGTTGGTCAATTTTGTGACTCCGATCTTGAAGTCGCCTTTAGAAAACACACATGCTTTGTTAGAGAATTGGATGGAATTGATCTTTTAAAGGGTAGTTGATGTGTTTCAAAAGCTTTTTAAATTTATAATACTAATTTCACCAATTTCCTTAATATATAAAACACATAGGTAAAGTATAACCCCCGTTTATAGCAAAGGTTTAGGTAAGACCAGGTCGTCCCAAGAGATTGTAGAAAAGCCAAGTTAGCAATTGTGTCAAAGTAAAGTCCCTAGATTGTCACTTATCTAAAGACTAGTAATTTAGATTGTTTTTTTATATGATTAAAAGTTATGTTTATTTAGGCTAAGAAACATGGAAGTAAACATGTAAATTATGAGCAAGCAATCATGAACAAGATATATAAGCAAGAGATGACTGGTGATCATTCCTACAAATATCTATCCAACATATTAAGAATCCCTTTCGACCTATAATTCTCAATATATCAAATGCATTAAGGATGGTTCATAACAGAAGTATACATAAGCCAATTTCCTCATCAAGTTCGTTAGACATGAGATAAGGCATTAAACAAGATCATGGATGGGTTGATAAACATTTTGTTGACCAATTTCTACAAGGTAAACACCAAGTTGCCTTAGACAAACACCTTGAAATAATAGCAAATTGGTAGACCCTTTCGACCTACTTCTACCACAGAGATACATCAAACATTCAACAGTGATCCAAGCATAATCTCATCAATTAAACTTACGCATAGTATCAAATAGCAAGCGTACATTACATTGTAAACAACAATATAACTACATCACCCAACTAAATATAAGAATGACTACTCCATTAACTTAGTAGCAAAACACATATCATTCGACATAGATTTCATAAACTTCATAATATAATTCGTAGAAATAGAGAATTGTACCAAAGTGATTACAATGAAAGAACAAATGGTTTCACAGAGAAAACTCTCTTGACTCGTTCTCCTACCCTCTATCACAGTAATAGGATTACAATTCTACCTTGATATGGTGAACTTGGTATGAGTTCACCAATATCACTTTTGTATACTTTCCCCTACTTTATTAGTTGTTGCTCCCTTCTCTTCTGGTTCGTTCCTTCCAATTTATAGACTTCACTTGACCTAGTTTAACTCCAGAGTTCAGTAATTGAGGACAAGTGATCGGCCTCACAATGAATGCAATCAATAACTCTGCTTTTGTAACTGACAAGATATGTGCGCCGTACTCCATAGAAAGTATGCCGTACTTCGTGTATATTCAATCTCATTTACCCGCCAAGCAAGTAAGCCGCACATAGTCCTAAGACCGGCGTACTCGGGTCTTTCATATTTGTATTTTCATTCCAAGTCCTTCCTTTTATTGTAGTTGTTACTTTATCGTCCTTTAAGTGGTATTTCTAACTTCCTTCTCTCGTTCAATCCTGCAACCAGATTAGTGCCAGTTCTACACAACATGATATTCTATGTAATACAATAGATATATAATATATAATCGATGGGATAAATATGTATAATAAGAGCGTTATCAAATCCCCCATACTTAACTATTGCTTGCCCGCAAGCAATCCGTAAAAATATTTTTATTTTTATCTTATCAATAAATCATAAGCCAAGATAATGCGACTAAGCATCTCAGAAAGTGGAAAGTATAATTCACTCACACTCATATATCGGGTATAAAAGAATCACACTCAGTTGCTCAGACATGTTAAATAAATTACCATAGGCTTGTACAAAAAACTAAACTTCACCGACATGGCGTAAGCACCAAGTAGATTTTATGAGAGAGAGAGGACTTTTATTCGAGTTATAACTTTTGGCTAAAGGTAATAATATGGGTATGGATTAGACATGGGATTATATAGTGAAATTGTTTCTAAAAGAAAATAATAATAAGTTGAAAGTCCATTTCTGTAATAATGATCTCCATTTGGCACATGTTTCGCCAACACTTTATTCACCTTGTATATGTACTTTTCTTTCTTTTCTTTTTCTTTTGTTTTATTGGGAATTATTTGGTTTTCTCCCATACTTACGATAAACACACCTTCAATCAAAATTAGAAGTTTACAACCTTCATGTTTATTCAAAATAGCATAATCCGTAATTTATTCTTTCTTTTTTTTCTTTTTTCTTTGGACTTCCAACAAGGTTAAAGGTTTAAAAGGATAAGGTTGTATATATATTTTTTTCTTTTTATAGTGGATGTAAGAAATGAATAGATTGGCTCAGAATGTTGTTCTAATGGTATCTAGCACTAAAGATAAGTGCTACAAAAGGTTTTTTTTTTATTGGAAATTAGATAATCGATGTGATTACTAATATATAGTTTTATTGGATGGCTATTTGGTGTAAATCCTAATTTTGCCTCTTTATCATTTAAAATCACTTATATCACACGAATGTGATCTTACAACGGTCTCGTAAAGAGTTTAAGCACAAGTTCTAGAATAAATAAAACATCAGCACACTCATAAACAAAGAAACAAGCCAATAATAAGGGCATAAGGCTGAAAATTCCTCACCTTTAAGTGGTAATGGTTGTGAATATGCTAGCACGTTATCAATTCCGAGTCGACTTAGCTTAAATGACTTAACTCGATTATTTATCCAAAATTATATAGCAAGTGCGGCGTACTAAGTTTCAAAACCGTCGCACTTTTTATTAAAAATCTGTTTTTCTTAAATCATTCCAATTTATCTCAACCCCCCATACTTATTATGAACATTGTCCTAAATGTGACAGAATATAAATAAAATAGAGAAATGGGAATGAGTTATGTAGAAACTAGAAGGGGGGGGTTGAATAGTTTCACTGTTTCATTTTAGTTGTTAAAACGTTTCGCCGTTTTTAGGTCCGGTTTATATTCTTTTGCAAACTTGTTGAATTCTACTTCTTATGTGATATCAATTTAACTAGTAACATGCATAAACAAACAAGTAAAGTAAAGAGTAAAGAAAGAACACAACCAAGGAGACGTGCGATTTATAGTGGTTCGGCACGAAGCTCACTCTTCGTCCTACTCCACTCCCCGAGTACCACACTCGAGAGTTATCAATCACTATATCAACACACTCCTTTAGGTGGAGCAATCCGTACACATGCTTACACAAGGCTTAATGACACTAAGCATAATGTCGAGTTCTAATCGTAGTTAGAACCAATCAACTCCAAGGCCCACGTAGCCACATGAACAAGCACTCTTGTCCATCTCGAATCTTTACCCGATCCAAGTCTTCACATATTTGACACACTTGGTTCTTCACCCAAACCAAGCCTTCACACTTTGACACTCTTGGTTCTTCACCCGAACCAAGACTTCACACACTAGACATACTTGGTTCTTCACCCGAATCTAAACTACACACATGACTCACTTGGATCATCACCCGATCCAAGTCTTTACATAATAACTTGACAAGATCCTATATTACAAAATAGGACATCATTCTCCTCACACCAATACATGAACTAATCTAGTTACAATACTTCTTGGATCTACATCACCATCCAAGTTCACACAAATACCCCCTCCTCGACTCACACACAAGTCGGATAACAATGACATTATTTACAGAACCTATCACCGTAACACTTGTTACGTTTGTGTGTGGACACCTATAACATCTCGAGACTTCATTGATGTCGAGAGTTCTTCTCTTGCACTTGACGGAAGAGGAAATCACTTATAAACATATACCGACATGTTATAGTGATCAAAGACTCAAGGGGAAAATAAAAACAGAAAGTTTTGTGTGTGAAAATCCTTGTTTTCTGAAGTGTAACAGTTCAGTATTTATAGACGACAGGACTGGTCTGGCGGTCCCGTAAATAGGCGACGGTCCTTTATCACTAAGGGACCGCCGACCCCTTTAAGGGACCGTCCAGACAAAAACGCTCCCTTTTTGTCCTGACGTGGTGAAAACTTATCTGGTGTAGTTTTAACTATTTTGGGGGGAAAAATAGCTGTTACACATTTGAATTCAAATATATTTTCTTAATAAAACATTTCTTTAAAAACACAAAAATACTTTTGTGAAAATGTTTTGTCAAACTTAAAAATGTATGTTTATAAGAAAATAAAAACTTCTTTGATCACCAAAACTAATGACGGTATAATGTTGGTTCATACCTGAAGTGATGTTGTAGAAGCTACGTAGAAGTAACGAGTTTCCTCGGTTAAAAACTTATTAACCGTAACTTTACGTAACATGTCTTTATATTTGTGATTATCAAAACACAAGAAGATCGAATAATGCGAATAACGTTTTTGACATTATTTGTATTAACAATCTCCCCCTTTTCGATGATTACAAAATATAAACTAATTTTAGGTAAAATTATGCGTTGATAAAATTTTAATGAGTTTTCCCGTTACTTCTCTCCCTTTTTGTAGAATCAAAAAGGTGTCGTTGTTGTTGAGGAGAGTAGACACGAGCATCCTTGAAAGGGCATCGTCATTGTTGACGGAATACAAGCTCCCCCTTAATGAGGGCACCGGGGAATCGAGCTATGGTGATGTGCTACAAAAACAAGTTAAAAACACTATATGAACAATTACTGATAATCAGATAACCTAAAAACGTGATTTAAATCTAAAAACGCGCGTGTGAATTTAAAATAAACGCAAGCGCGCAAAATAAAAAGTGAAACGGGAGCAACTAAAGTCCTACAAATGTGAAAATTACATTTTTACAATTCTAATGACAAAAGAAAATTTTAAGAAAAAGAAAAATATTTTTTTGACTTTTTAATTATTTAATATTAATTAATTACTAATTATTAATTAAAATAATTTAAATTAAAATAAATACTAAACTAATTTAGATAATTATCAAACTTTTTCTAAGACTATTTAACAATTACAGAAGTCCTATAAAATATTAAAAAGTTCCTGAACTTATAAATGAACTATTCTAGAAATTATTTACTTAATTATTAATTAAAAGTTAATTAAACTAAATTAATTAAGAAAAATAGCAAATTAACAGTAACAATTAAGAAACTATTTTCAAAAAATACTTTATAATTAATAAAAGCTAGAAAAAATATAAAAAGATGCTAGAGATTAAAATTAAACACTAAATGATTTTATTTTTGATTTTTCACTAAAAACTAATTAAACTACTTTTAATTACTAAAATTACCAAATTAAAAGATAAAATTATGAAACTTTTTATACAAACACTATTTAATACCAGGAACCTAGGAAAAATATGAAAACTACTAACTATTTAATAAATAAAAAAAATAGAAAATAAATTAAAAAGATAAATCCTATTAAATAGAAGCTATCACTAAAAGTAAAAATGATGATTTTTCTGATTTTTCTTTTTGAAACTTGTTTACATACTAAAAATGGACAACTTTAATGAAAACAACTTTTGTGAATCTCAAAAATAAGCTCTTAATAAGCTTATAAGCTTAACAGTTCTAAAAAATGGCCATAATGAGAAAATAAGCTGATAATAAGCCACAAGGAATGAACCAGAGGCAAAGCAAACTACAAACAAGTTCAAAACACTGAATATAAGCTAGCACATGCAAACCCTTACACTAATAGGCTGTAATAATCAAATAAGCAAATCCAAGCTTCTTAGAAAACAAGCAGGCCTGCAAGCTGGTTTGAATGGCCAAATAAGCTTAGGGCAAGGGTTCAAGAGCTCAAAACAAGCTAGGTTATTAAAAGCTAGTTGTATGAGCTTTTGAAAAACCCAAGGGTCTCAGAGAAAGCCCAAAAATCAAGCCCTACAAAGGCTTGTGAAGTGGTCTTGGTCACCACTGATCCAGTGGAATTGCTCAGTGTGCCTTTTGAATGAAACCAAGCACAAGAGCAAGAACCAAGTTAACCATAAGCAGACATAGTAACAAGCAACCTTACACAAGCTTAAAACAACAATATAACAACAATAAACAGACAAGGATCCAAAAATGGTGATGTGAGCTTAACTTGAGATATTGTGGAATAAGCTCTTAACCATCTAAGTCCATAAGCACAAGGCAAAAGCAAAAGCAAGTAGGAATAATCTCAGAGACATTTAACAAGCTAATAACAATAACCACAATCCTAGCATCACAAGAGATATACAAGCTCAGTGGATACTGAGCTTGAATCAGCAAATGACCATCAACTAGGGCAACAAAGTATCACAAAATAAGCAAACAAATAAGCTTTTAAGGCAAAACTAAATCTAGATCCAACAAGACAGTAGTGGTAGCTTCTCAAAACATCAAAAATCTCTTCATGAACCAACAAGATGAACAAGTTATGAGATATTGAAAAACGGGTCAAATGGGATTATGCTGGGAGCAGGGCACTTAATGGGTCAAATGGGATTATGCTCGGAGCAGGGCACTTAATGGGTCAAATGGGCAACTTCAAGCCTAAATTTCAATGGGCAAATGAATCCTAAATCTGAAAGTTCTTTTTGATTCACATTCACAGGCCACCAATCAACACAAATCAACAATAATATACCATTTCCAACCCCTAAATTACCCTGTGCATCACCTAGAAACTTTACCCATTTTAACAGCAATGGACTTTTTGACTTTTTGAATTTTTGGCTAAATTGACTTTGGTGGATCTTAATCCAATCTAGATTGATGAAAACTTAATTATAAGCTAAAATAGAACTATATTAAGCTATCTATAACATTTATACATCTATATCTAAGAATTTGCAAGCTTAGATTCCAACAGTTATGCAATTAAGAATTTTAAAGGCTAATTTGACTTTTTAAACTAAAGACTACCAATATTTATGCTTGACTATGCTATTTCACTACTGAGAAATGAGACTGAGCAGTTTTAACCAAATGAAAATCACAAATACTCAGTTAACTATGCAAGCCCAAACACCCCTATAATTGTTGTCTGTGTTGGATTTTCAAAGGAACTTAGTGATTATGATCAAGAATTTGGAACAAGAGGCATTAACTAAGTCCAGATATACATAAAAAAAACAATTTTGAATACACAAAAAGCACTTTCAATGAGCCAAGTATTATAAGCTATAAACTACCAACTTAAACTGATAAGGAGCTAGAAGCTAAACTAAGGACTAACAGGCTATGAACAAAGCATAGTAAGCAAGAATAATCATAACTAGGCCTATGGATACAGAAACTAAGCAATGAGATAAGCTACTAAGCAGCTGAACAGTAAATAAGCAAAAATTGGAAATTTCTTACAAGAGGTCCAAGCACAAATCAAGGTACCAAAGGATAAAAACCTGTCCTAATGCCTCCCTTGAGGCTCTAAACCACTGCATCCATCTTCTTCTTCTCTTCTTCTTGAATTTTTATTTTTTTCACTATTTTTTTCTTATTTTTTGTATTTTTAAGATTTTAAGGTGAAACTTGTTTAAATGTCTCCTGAGCTTGTAAAATCTTATGAGTAAGCTTAACTGAGCTCAATGGAGCAGTGAGCAACCATTTTTAACATACATTACACTAAAAGGAGAATTTCACTAAAATTTGCAATATTTGGATTCAACAAAGAAACAAGATATTTTTATTGAATAAACCTTGAATTACACTACTGAAGTTGAGAAAATACTTGGAAAGCTACACTTGAACTTTAAAAAGCTAAGTAAAATTACAACGACATAAAAAATTAGCTAAAAACTACACACACTAAACTGCTACAATGCTCCCCTTTATAGATGAAAATTAGGGTTCCTTGAACTCTTGTGAGCATATCCCATGAACAATCTTGGCCATAGGATGACTGGATTTTAATCTGGACCCTTTGTTGATTTTGGCGCCAAAATCAGTTTTGGCTTATTATACTGATAACTTGTGCCAGGGTGTAAATATTTGGACTGGGGTGTTTGATTGGTATAGCTAGGGTGTGATTGAGTGTGGCAGAGGTGATTAGGAGATGGAGGTTATGATGGAGGGTTGTTGATGGTTGCAGGTCACGTGTGGGAAGGAGGTGTTTGTTTAATTATTTGTGGATGGGAGGGAGTAAAAAAAAACGGGGTGAGTGGTTTTATGATTCTGGATAATGGGCCAAGGGAGATGGGCTAGGGGAAAGGTTAAATGGGATGGGTTATAAAAGGGTGGTGGGTTGGTTTTATGTTTTGGGTTTTATAAGTTGGGTTGTTTGTTTGTAGCTTATACTAGCCCAAGGACCAATGTTGTCAAAACTGAAAAACCAAGGACTAAATCTGCCAATTTCCAAACTTTGCTTCAAGGACCAATATTGCCGCTTCTTGATTCCACAAAGACCTTTGTTGTTCATTTTCCAAAATAAAATCATCCGGGGACTAATTTTGCCAATTTGCAAAGTTAAGGGACCCAATTTCTCTAAACTTTTCACCCAAGGATCATTTTTGATTACTTTTGACTTTCAAAGGACTTTGGTTGACTTTTCTTTAAAATAATTGCTCAGGGACTGATTTTGTCAAGTTTTGAAAGTTGGGGGACTGAAACTGCCAATTATGCAAACTTTGTTCATTTTTCATCTACTTTTGAACATTTTGCATTTGAGACATATAAAATACGATCCTTGGATATTTTCTGCATTTTGATGCGTTTTTGAGTGTTTTTCGATGTTTTGGCAGTTCAGATACGATAAAAATGATGAGTGTTTGAGCACTCATCAATCCCCCACACTAAACTATTGCTAGTCCCTAGCAATCCTTTATGAAAATTTAATGGATTTTAAATCTCTTTACCAAAAGCCATCACTTCTGGAGTAGCCAAATGTTTCAGTTCAAGTAAGAACCATGGTACATCGATAACCATATGATTTTGAGCAAACCACCAGCTTTCAACGGATTTGATTTGTCTTTACCAGAAGCCGTTTGCTTCTGGACTAGCCAACTCTTTGATGGAATTCAGTCATCATCTTGGTGAGTTGATTACCAATTATGGTTTTTCACTGCCTTTACCACAAGCCATAACCTTGTGGGCTAGCCAACTCTTCACTATTAAAGATATGGTGAGTTGAATACCATACAATTTTTGGCAAATTGTAAGCCATAAACGGATTTGAAATATCTTTACCAAGAGCCATTTGCTCCTGGATTAGCCAGTCCTTATGTGTTTTAGACATGGTGGACTGATAACCATTTGTTGTGTTAGTGCAAAGCACTCACACTAAAAAAATTTTTGGCCAAAATGGGGGAATTAGGGCACTAGAAGTAAAATATGAGATCAAATTCGCCAGAATTCCCTCCCCCACACTTAGAATTGAATATTGTCCTCAATATTCAAAGTTCCGGCTATTATGCCGAATCCTTGAACGTAGAAGATAACATTACTAGCTAAATGTGGGAACCAATTATATATATACACTTTTTTTTTATTTTATTATTTATTTATTTTTTTTTGTAAACAGCAGGGGACGGCCAATCCCCCACACTAGGGTGTTAGAAAATAGAAAGAAGTCAGAGACATGGGTGAAAACCCATGTATATGCTACTGTTTTTGTTTACCGAGTCGCTAGC
>LBNU01024904.1:36896-94175 GCA_014162995.1 Artemisia annua | reverse complement strand
TAAATATAAAGACGCGTATACAAACTTATCACTAAGCAGCAGAGATAATACAGCAGTATTCTTCCAGCAGTAGAGTCTCAGCAGTAGAGATATCTAGCAGTAGAGTTGCCTGTCAGCAGTAGAGATATCACAGAAGTAGAGTTAACTTTAAAACCCAACAAAGTGTTATCTTTTAAGTTTGCTAGTAAGCAAACAGGTATGCCTATTCTTAGACTTGCTTTATATAGACGGTTTCTTTGTCTAGTAACTTTCATGAAGATTTTTTCGTCCATGTCATAAAGTCGTAATTCATTGCCTTCCATTACAACTTTACAACCAATTTCGGTGAATTGTACAAGGCTCAATAAATTGCTTTTCAGACTTGGAATGTAATATACGTGTGAAATAATCCTTTGTTTCTCGTCATCACATTCTATTAGAATTGAACCTTTGCCTTTGATCTCTATGTGTGATCCATCTCCAAATCTCACTTTTCCACTAACTTTCTCATCTAGTTCTTTAAAATGTTCTCTTACTCCAGTCATATGGTTGCTAGCTCCGTTGTCTAAATACCATAGACTATCCATATTTGTCTCTTTAGGTTCTACAACTTCTTCGTGTAGAGAGACATTTTGATCTTCAACTTCTGTTACTATTGGGTCTTCTAATATTTCCATTAATAAGGTTGGTTCTAAGTCCTCCTCGACAAGATTAGATTGCATATTAGTGTTTGGTTTTGAAAAACACTTGTTTGCAAGATGTCCCTTTTGTTACATTTGTAACATGTAACTTTGCTAAGATCATAGTTTGATCTTTTGAAGTTGTTTTGAGATGTTTTTCCTTCTTTTCTTTCTCCTTCAAATTTATCATGTTTTAGTTTTATCTGTTGACCCAATTGTTTCCCATAACCCATTTACTTCTAAAATGATTTGCATTCGAATTGCCCATAAAGAGTAATTCGCGGGTTTTAACATCGGGCATTGGAATTGAGGGGTAGTATTAGGTGTACTAACCTCCTTCTTTCCGCCTCCACTATCTTTAGTCATATCTTAGGATAATGAAAATTAATCTCCAAACAAAATCTAGCGCGCTTCTAATGTTTTGTGTCTTAACGGTAATCAAAACTTATAGGATTAGTCTTAGTTAAAAAAAACTATCCTCGGAGATTATATAATAAAAAATGAAATAAACCTAAGGTTAATTACTCCTTAAAAGTTTTTCCTATATATAATAAGCAGCGTAAAAACACTAGGTTATTATATGTTCTAAACTTTGATAAGATACTAATAGTATAAACAAGTAACTTATCTAAAATAATGACTATACAATATATTAATAATTATAATATACTATATATCAAAAAAATAGAGGGTGATTCGTTGTAAATTTTGGAACCTGTGGAGGTTAATAACCCTTAGCTCGTATTTGTTGTTGGTTCCCCTTTGCCCTAACGCTTTAAAGTGCCTCTCTTTTGTTCTGTGTATCTCTTGTGAGAGATAAAAACCATCTCTTGTTGATTGAGACTTTGAAACTGCTTGTTGGGTTTCTTCTGATGGTTGACCGCCGATTGATTTGGCTTTTGGTTAACCTTTCTCTTCACGGTTCGGTTCTTATTGGAACTCTGGTTGATCCTCTTGGGATTCTTCTGCCGTGTATTTATCTATGAATCAAGTGGTGATTCAAAATAAAGGGTGCTTGGTTCGAATCTTCAAGAAACATGTGTGTTTGTTCCTTGTTTTGAATCAAAAAGTTTGCCCCTTTTTGATGACTAATGTGAATCCGAATAGTATATAGTTCTTTTTGTTTCTGAATCGAATTGGTATTTCGTATAACTTGAAGAAATACCTATCCCTGGGTCTTGTATTGCTTTCAGTATAAAGATGATCGAATTTTTGCAAGAATTAGAGGTGCTTTTTTTTAGATGCCGGTAAGGAATTACGAGGCGACTAGAAAAAAAAAGTGGTATCTCTTGTGAACACAATAAAGTGATAATCTTTGATTATTGTTGTTCGAATGATGTTTTTGCAGAAAAAAATTACCGAGACCAAGGTTTATATTATACCGATTCAAAACAGATTTTTAGAACTTAGTATATGATAATTTTAGTTAATTGAATCCAAACAGCTCTGATACCAATTGTTGGCCTCAAACGTGGATCTATGGTCTAACGTGGTCACAATATACCAAAATGTACAAGCATTAAATGATCACTGGTACAAAAAGTTGTATCGGTCACGCCAAAAATGTGTGACGATATACATATCACATTGTTGAGTTCGTGGCCTTTTCCATCTAAAAAGAGTGACCAAACCCCGAATATGTGTGACAAATTAGGCACAAGTTTTGTTGGATTAGTCATAATCAGTGACTGTAAACACTTTATAGTCACACGAATATTTTTTTGAGAGTAACTATTGTTCGTCCTTTGGCCATACAAATATATAATATATGTGACATTTGAGATGATTTATTCCATTAAATGTGTATTTTGTGTGACTATTTCCCGTCCTGTGGCCACATGAATATTTAATAAATGTGACGTAGTCACACAACGGGTGTTGTTTTTTGGAGTTAGTCACATACAATTAAGGAAACAGTGGCCAAAAGTGTTAATAAGTGTGACCATATGCTGTTTAAAGTAAAGAAATGTGTATTTTGTGTGACTATTGCTCATCCAATGGCAATGTGAATTTTATGTTTGTGTGGCCTTTTGTAATATTTAGTCACACAATGCATGTTTGTTTTGGGTATATAGTCACATACAATTAAGCAAACAGTGGCCAAAAGTGTTAATAAGCGTGACCATATGCTGTTTAAAATGAAGAAAGTATTTTGTGTAACTATTGATCATCCAATGGCCACATGAATTTTATGTTTGTGTGGCCTTTTGTAATTGTAACACCCCCAAAATCTGGTTTAGCGGAAGCATACGTGTTTGGGTGCTACTAAACTGGTATCATAACATGAGGTATAAAGAACGGTTTTTATCTCAGCCGTTTAGAATAAATTTCACTATTAAAAACAATGAGTTTACAAATTTTAAAAGTATTGCGGAAATAGGCCCATAAAATAAATGAAGTGGTCCCAACTGTTTATCAGAGTCATCTATGACCATGCCATGCCGTTTGCCAAGTGCCTCCAAAAGTAAGGTATCACCTTAGGAAACCTGAAAATACATGCTAAAACGTGTCAACACAAAGGTTGGTGAGTTCATAGAGTTTATATAAAAAAACAGTTAAAGTGGTTCGAGTTTGTGAGATAATGAAGTAAATAATGGGTTACATTGTCATACACCCATAGTTCGTTTGTTGTTTGCCCTAGCCGGGTCAATAGTTGAGTGAATCAATAGTGTTTGTATAAAAATCAGTTGAACACAAGTTTCAAGTTTAGTAAACAGCGGGCTACGTTGTTATACGCCCATAAATTTAGTAGTTGCAGTACTGTATCATGACTACAGTACCGCCTTATTGCTCTAAGTCTCATGAACGCAACCCTTAACATGTGTGACATCATAAAAATGATGTAAGTAACAGACATCATAGAAATGATGTAAGTAATAGTGCCCTCGTGTAGGAGTTTGCCAACATCCTATTGTTCTTCAAATAAAGTGCATTTGGCTACCTATCCGGCTAGCACAAATGGGGCGTCAACTGCCAATAGATCTATTCACTATATTCGCGTTCACTCGCAAGTGACTAAGGTTCATGATATGAGGGACTTTCAGTGGCAAAAGTGTGTCTTAGGCAATAATAATCATGGTAGCATACAGAAAAATACTTGTGTTCATGTTCGTAGCATGTAATATGTTTCAATAAACAAATAGAGTGTTTCATAAATCGAGTAAAGTGTTTAAGATAAACTAGTAAAAGATGTAAGTAAAACGAGCATGTATCTCCCCCAAAGAGTTCAAAATAGAAAAAGAGGGGCTATGACTCACCTTAGGAATAGGCTGAATAGAATGAAGTACCAAGTAATGGACAGTGTGCAGCACCGACACGCGACCTAAATTAGTGTGACAAGTTTAGTTTACAGCTTCAGGCTTAAGACTCGATGGACTTTAGATAAGTTTAAAAGTTTTAAAATGTTGGTGTTGTTGTTGCTTGTGTGGCAGCATTTAAGTTTAAATAGTTTGGTAAGTATTGGCTAGCATTGGCTTTCGGAAGTGCTTAAGTATACACGTACAAATAATAAAAAGTAACACAAACGAATAAGTCCTTAGTTCGTCAGTAACCAAAAGACAATGTACGGAAAGTAATCACAAGTAAATGATAGACGAATTCGGATAGAATGTCATTTGAAAGTATATATGAAAATATAATTATATATAAAAAAAGTGTGTAGAAATTATATTCCAAATAATAGTTTTACCAAAAGAGTTGTAGTAAAAAAAATAATCTTAGAAGTTATAAGTGTAGGATTGTAGAAAATTGGGCATGGCCCATGTATTGCTTTAGGTTTTCCAAGGAGACTAGATGTCAAAATCTTTATTTTAGAATAATGAACCATTTCATATTTTTTTATTACAATCGAACAAGTTTCTATAAGTTTAAATGTGTTACATTGAGCCTAGCCAAAAAATATATATGTAATATCAACCAACAACTTTTAAAGTTAAAATTTATATTTTTAGTGTAGTGATTGTAGTCGAGTTTTCGGTAAGTTCCAACTATATATTAGTTTATAGTTTTAAGTGTTGAGTATATTCAGTTTAGATTGTAAAAGAAATACGTTTTTGAAAACTAGTCGCATAGCTCGAGATCGGATAAATTGCAATAAGCCGAAAATCAAGTCGTGAAATAATAAGTCGAATAAGACATAATCAATTAAATATTTTCGGACACTAGATGGGCTCGGTGTGGGTTTCGACCCAAATCAAAACCCAACATAAACCATATCTTAACAATTTAAACCAATAGGTGTAGAAATAAGTAATTACGAATAAACACTTCAATCCAATCCAATAGATTAAAAGCTTAACCACTTTAGTTATTTTTGTTTTGACATCAGTGAGTAAAGAAAACCACACCAAGGTTGACACATAACTATGTCAAATTTTAAGGTTGCAAAATTGAGTGTAAAAAGAAGAAGATCAACGTTACTAACAGTGGGTCTCAATACCAAGCAAAGTGTGAACCATTTTTAGTCTATAGTTTTTGGAAATAGTCATTGTGCAACATAGCAAACCAATCACGACCACTGTTGGACAGTGGTTGACACACAAACAAGAATTTAGCTCAAACCATTTAATTAACTAGTGGTGAAGTATGAAAGTTTGGTCGCAAAATGAGCAGATCCTAAACACCCAACTGTGAGCCTCGACCCGAAAGTGGGTTCGACCCACAACAAAAACAAACCAAATCCCAACACAATAAGCCAACTCCAACAAAAAAAATCAAATAAGTGTACTAGTAAGCACTTTCATCTTTTAGCCAATACTTAGGTTTTTGTTCAGATTTTATTAATTTGCCACACAAGATTTAACAACAGTAGCAATAATCGATTTCCAGAAAAAAAATGTATATATATCATCGGTATATAAAAAAAAACTATACCAAACAACATCATAACCCAAATACCAGGTTGTTATCGAAAAGGTACAAAGTATAAAGAGTCAAAACCTTACAAAAGAGGCTAGAGACCAGTTTGAAGAAGGAGACCAAACACCAATTAAACCCGAATACAAATCGATCAATCCGAACCCAAGCAAGAACCGCAGCCAAAGCTTCACCACCACTCTTAAGAAAACCTTTCTTGTGCCAAGATGAAGCTATGAGAATGGTGTGGTTACCCTGCGATTCGGATTGCATATAAAGGAAAAATATATAGTCATCTTGACTAATCTTTCTTCTATGGGGTCACGTGAAGTGCTATTTTGAGCAAAGCTCATTATCGATCTACATCTTCGAGGTGGTCTTGTGAATCTTGCGTTGGTGAAAGAAAAAGTTGAAAGGGACCTAACAAAAGCAGGGTACAGTTGAAAGGGATTTATCCATTTAACTTTGGAAACTGAAAAATATAAGAAAGAAAGAAAAGATAGGGGCGGTGTGTGGTGTATGTGTTTAATAGATAGGATAAATTTTATTTTATGTTCCGTGTATTTCGTGTCCCGCCAAGCTAAAGCATAAATGCGGTATCTCGGTTTGGTATATGCGAAAAATATATTTCTGGAAACGGTTTTATAAAATGAAACAAAATTATTCACTCCGAAAAATAATTATAGAAATTAAACCATTACTAATGCGGTGTCGGGTAGGTTCAAAAGGGAAAAAAAATAAGAGCATGTGTATGATTTATAGATAAAGAAAATGAAATAGATATGGGCTTGTGTTAGTTGTACCGCACAATTTGTTGATGAGTATGAGTTCGTTGTTGTTAAAAAAAATAAAAATGTAATCCTTAAAAGTGGTTATTAAACGCTCATATGGAATTACTTTGTGTTTAACGTTAGTTAATGACTAGGTAAATTACGGGGTATTACAGTAATATTTAGTCAAACAATGAATAAAGCAAATAGTGACCAAAACTGTTAATAAGTGTGACTATATACATCTTTTAATCACATTTAAGAAATAAATATATATCAAAACAAATTCAAATATATTTCAAAACAAATTCAAATACAACAAAATTGTAAATATAAAATTCGTATATAACTCTATACCCTAGGACCTCCTTTTATACACCAAGGAGTCCTAGTCGGCTTACAATACTTTCCTAAGTATCTATAATCTTTTTCATAAACAACTAATACATATCATACAAGCAATACTAATTAACTATAGGAAACAACAATACTAACTTATAACTAACAGTTGTAACTAATACACTAGCAGCATTAACTTCGAGCAGTCTTAACTTTGTACTAGCATTACTAACAGCAGTACTAATCTCATCATCTGGATATTCTCCGTCTCTGTTTTAAGTAGAAAAGACAAAAGTTAGAAGCACATACAAATATACAATACCCATTTTAGAGATTAGAAAAAATTTACCAAGAGCCGATGGAAAAAGCGGTCTGATGTGTCATCTGCATTCAAATACCCATTTTGCTGCAGTTGTAGAACAAAACGAGCAGAAAGTTTAGTGTTATTAATCTATATGAATTTAACGGGGATCGCAAACAGTCACAATGATATGGTTAGAAGTTACAGTATTACGAAATGCAAAAAAACATGCACCAGTCCAGAATAGCACCTAAAACCTACAATGGTACAAAAGGTTAGTAAACCAACTTGGTATACCTTATCTTGGAATTCTTTTTCTACTTTAGAAGATTCAAATGCATTGCCGTCATCCCAGCTGGCAGCAGGATGGTTAGCTACCTGTTCCATTAAACAAGTTAGGACCCCAGAATGCTGACTTGAAGAAGGGGTTTTCTTAGAAGAATTCCCACTTAGACTAAGTTATAACCATAAATTGAGCTTGAAAGTATTATAAATATAGAGCCTGAGAAAAATGCCATTAGTTTTACCTGTGAATAATAATCGTCCATTTCTTCCTCTATTTGCTGACGTAACTCATCCTATAAACAGATGTTATGAACTGTAAGAAACCAAGGCATTAATAATGCTGCATAATATAAGATCTGCCAACCATGAAACGGTAAAAATATACATGGGTTGGCTTTGGTGACTGAGATGGAGCATACCCACGCCTCAATTTAATTTCAGTCCCTCGAAAATGAACTGTGCTAGAAAATCCAGATGAGGGAATTTTTAGCCAGGCATCCCATGTATCATCCTCACCCGTGAAAATAGCATGTAGCCCCTGCAAGAAACAAGTAACGTGCTTAATGCTAACATAAAAGACGACAAAATTAGATGTCCCAAATATAAGTTTAGCATCAAAAACCAACATACCGGGGCAGACCCTTGCATATCAACTCGGGCAACAAATAATCTAGATGGTTGAAATGTTCTGCAGTGCTAAACCTGGAACGAATAAATGTCAAACACATTACCAAGTAAGCAAATCACTAACATTTGGTACAAATGAAACAGTTTCACAAAAAGCAACCGTATTTGAGTTAATTTCCTATATAACAGATGTTATGTTATATCTTTAATTTTAATAGATCACTTACGCGATTACGATCAGCAAACTCCAACTGTTCAGCAACATCCTCTCGGAGTGGAAACCAATCAAGACTCCCTTTAATAAGTCTACCTGCAACGATTACCACCACACGAATTTATAATCAAAAACATGTTTTAGGCTAGTTTTAATCCACGAAAATCAATATAAATCATTTTATATTCGATTACACATTTAAGAAAATATAAATTAAATATGCGTTTGAGCATACCCATGAACAGAGTAGGATAGGTGAGATGAGGGTGATGGTGGCTTGACTGTGATAGTGGTTATCTCGAACCAAACAACCGAAGCAAACAAACTCTCCTATACAGTTCCCTTGTCTTGATGACGGTGATGGCGTGGAGGAGCGATGGTTGGTGGAACGACGGCGAGAAAAGGCGGTGAAGTGTGGCGGTGGTGTGAGTCGGTTCTAGAAAGAAGGAGAAGATATGAATAGAGAGAAGATAGATATGACTAGTGTAAGTGTTAGTGTTTTGATTTTGGGGAAAAAGGGGCGGGATCTTGAGCGGGAGATTGAAATTTTTGGGGAAAAAGGGGCAGATCTTGAGCGCGTATTAAAATTTTGGAGATTGAAAGCCTATCAAATGAGCTCGAAATGTTTAATGAGTTTGAGTTCAATCTAATATAAGTTTGACTCGAGTTATTGTTGAGTTCTCGAGCTTGTAAGTAATATAATTTTTTTTTCATTATTATTATTTTTTTTAATATGTAAGTGTACTAAGTGTAAATATTTATTTTTGGATGTATCAAGCTTTTCGAGCTGAAGTCGAACCGAATTCAATTCTTAGGTTATATTAAATTTCAATTTTAATTTGTGTAAGAAAACACATCTTTACCGATAAATCGATCTTTTCGAGTCAAGCTCAAGCCGAGTTCAAACTTTCTCGATCCCGGATAACATGATCGGGAGGTCCCTGGATACTTGCTTCTTAGTGTCTGTGACAAACGGTATACACCTACCAAACCGGTGCAACCCATGCATGACCAGTGTGATAATGGCTAATTCACATGGGTCATGGGTCATCATATGCATTAGGTTATCACTGGTCACATTCATTAATGGGTATTTGACATCGATCATATGGGTCATATGCATTGGGTTATAGTTGCTTAGAATGTCATGTTACGACACGTACATCCATAACTGTTGACAATTGGTAATTAACATGGGTCATGGGTAATGTGCATTGGGTAATAGTGGCTTTTAATGTAATGGAAACCATGCATGACCGGTGACATGGGTCATGGGTCATGTGCGTTAGGTTATCACTGGTCATATATTTGACATCATAGGGGTCATATGCATTGGGTTATAATTGCTTAGAATGTCATGTTACGACAAACCGCTCAATCCGAAATAAAAAAAACCCGAAACCAAAGAAACCGAAACAAAAAAAAACCAAAACCGGAAAACCGCTTATCACGATTCGGTTTCGGTTTTTACTTTTAGATATCCGTGGTTAACCGAACTGAACCGTATATAATATAAATACATTACTCGCCCCGCGATGGATAGTTAAAATCTTCCAACTAACCGCACCGAACCGCCCCGTGAACACCCCTACCAAGCATGCCCTGAAATACAAATGTAGCTTTAATATATACTTATTAGTTTTAAAACTTTTATTACATTTTATACTTTTAATAATTTTTGAACTTATGATATATACAAAGAGTATCAAACACACTTCACTTATTAGAGCACATGGTAAGGTAACACAAAGTTAAAACTTAACTCACTGCCACGTCAGTGTCACATCAGCTTTTACCTTTTAACCTTAACTTTTGACTTTCCACCCCGGTAGCATAACTCACCTTAACTCACCTCAACCCCAATTATTTTCAATTTCAACCCTAAATTTTAACAAATACTTCATTTAAAGCTAACATAAACATTTATAAAACACAAATTACATAAAACATCTTAATTAATTAAACTACGATACTTAAACATAAAACATCTTAATTAACCTACAATTATTAAAAAGAAAACATCTTAATTAAACTACGATACTTAAACATAACTTACGATTTAAATAAGCTACGATTCAAGAAAACGAATCATCCGACACATAGCTCTCGTGACTCGAATAGGAGGCACTCGAATCGTCCTCACTCGATGGCACACGGTCTATTCCCATTGCCCATCGCCATTTTGCTCGGCGGTTTCTCCGATCCTGTTTAGCTTTTGCTCGCTCCTCACGAGCTCTTGCCTCACTTTCTTCCTCTGCTTCAACACGTAACAATTCTTGCATATTTTGCTGAAACAGTTCTTCATCAGTCAACCCTCTCCAAATGGGTTGGTCGGGTTGTTGTTGGAAAACAGGTGGACTGACAACCGGTGGATTGGGCACCGGTTCATTATCCGGTGTGAATACCGGAAAGATGTTTCCCGGTGGAGTGTTCACCGGTGCATTCGGAATGTTGCGTGAACTTGGGAATTTCTGGAAAAAGTAATGGTGACTTGGGAATTGCTGAGCGAAGTCACGGTGAGTTGGGAATTGTTGGGAGAAGTCACGGTGAGTTAGGCTTAGGTTGATTATCCGTTATATGAATTGCATTGCATTTGTATTGATAGAATAAGGAAGAACATGCTGTGTTGTTTTTACGAATAATTAGAGCAAAAGAGATATTAAGGTTTGCTTGGATTAGCTTATTTTATCTTAGACTTAGGTTGACTATCTGTTATAAGAATTATGTTGCATTTGTATTGAGAGAATAAGGAAGAAAAGTGGCGGATGTGTGTGCGAATATTTAGGCTACAACATCCAAGTATCAAAGATGGCAGAATTTTCTAGTTTTTTATGCCTTGGAAACCTTAATATGTACAGCCTACTAGCTGTTTGTCCGGTCTTTAGGTTCACGCTGTCATATATTGTGACGTATGTGGTCCATTAGGTACCAAGCTCGAAAACCTAGTGGGAGCCTTTTGATTCTCCAATTGGAGAAGACTCATTCCTTGTAATGAGGATTGAGAACTTGGTTTTTATACGTGTTATATCTGTTAAAGTAAAATTCATATGTGTTCAACTTGTTATTATTATATGTACAACCCACTAGCGGGTTATTATTATATGTTCAACTTGTCATTAATTCACGATTAGCTCTCTAATGTCGTAGAATCTACATAATTAGTATGTATGTTCGTCACATCTAAGGGAGCAATATAAATGATAGTAAGAATCTATTTTCTAATAACTTAAAGCTCAATATCAGGGCAGATCTATCTAACGTTGCAGATCGGTTCCCTTGCTTAATTTGGAAAACGTCTACTACCGTTATTAGACGCTGTCCAAAAAACAAAGCAATGGAACCTTTCTGCAATGCTAGATAGATCTGTCCTAATAATTGAGACGTCTTCAATGCGATAATGATATAGTGTGTATTGTTCATGACAGGCCACACTCCTTCATTATCGCAGTCAAGATGAGTGATGTTACTTAGACTCTATTCTTTACTCAACATTTGTATCATATTGACCTTTTATCCCATTTTGAACTACACAAGTCCTAAAATTAGTACCTGTGTGCCGATTTGTACTAGGTGCCCACATTACTTGGTGGATGAATGGTTTAACTTTATAAATGAGTTTGGAATTTCAACATACCTTTCCCTTCTAAGTTCCCATACATTTCCTTTTGTTTTTTCAACAATCTAGCAATGCGCCTGGTGCAGGCCTTTGCTCAAATGGGAGTTGAAACGACAAAAGGAGCTGTATCGGGAACTTAGAAGCGTTACGTATGTTGGTTTATTGCATTCCATTCTTTTTTATGATCTAAAACCAACCATCCACCAAGTAATGTGGCCATTGGAGTTCCAAGAACAAAGATTGTTTCAAACACACCCTGAATTGCAACATTGACTGTTTTTGTCCACATCAGTTGACTGTTTTGGCCTTGGTCTTTGCACACCTGCATTTTTGGCCTTGCTACTGCAAATACTGTTTTTTTATCATGTTTGCACATATGAAAAAGTAATGTCATGACTGCACAATTTCATGCCTACAAGAAGGGTAACAAACACTATTTTTTTCTTCACTGTCAATTGGCTACTTTTTGCAGTTTTGAAACACTAACCAAGCATACCTTTTTCTCTATAAAAACCAAAAACACAAAGCAAGCTCCCACAACCCCATTCTACTACTGAAACAATGAGTTCCAAGAACAAAGGTTGTTTCAAACACACCCTGAATTGCAACATTATCTTTTATTTCATTTAGACTATATATTTTTTTAATTTTAATATATTTTTTCTTTTTTTGCAGAAATCATTAACATTGACAGCAGTGACTCAAGTTCATTTCACATATCAAGCAGTTCTGAAGGTCCTCCAAATCCATGGGCAGACTACTTTCCAAAGGGATATTCTGGATCAGGCACAAAAAAGGAAGATGCTAGGAAGCTTAAAACTCCAAAAAAGACTGCCAAAGAGATTTTTGATGAGAGGGTTCAGGTGCTAGGCCTGCCCAATGCTAAGATTTGTGAAGACAAGGGTATAAAACCATGGGAACCAAAAATGCCCAAAGTTTGTTCAAAAGGGAAGGGTAAAAAGAAAATGTATTAGTTTAGGAAGTACTTTATTTGAATAAACCTGTGTTAACCTGAATAAACATGTTGTAATCCTTTTGTACTACTTTATTTGACTTTATGAATTCAATTTTATAATGTGTTTGTTATACCTCAATTTTATTTGACTTTATGTAATCCTTTTGCTTGTTCCCTTGTTGTACCATCATGCTTCTCACCTAATTCTTGATTTCTTTCTCAACAAAATCTAAATTCTTATTTCATCTATCAACCAAGTAACATCAAAAAAAAGGTGTTGGATCTCTTTATTAATCAAGTCATAACAGTGTTGAAGTAAGTTTGCCAATTCAGGGAGTAAACACTGTCACAAACTACTAACTAAATTAATACTATTATGTTTATTCTTACTATATTTTCTAACATTTGAAACCACTTACAATGCTTATTACCATTAAGTTTAAAAATAAAATTATAGAATGTTTAGGAGCATTTAATGTGTAAAATTAAAATGATTACAATTAGGCACGAGTAATTAGTGCATTTCACATGCTAATGTGACGTTAAACTTTGTAAATTGCAATAATCTTTAATGTTTAGACTTTCAAAATTCCCTACTAGCTACGACTACCATAGGCGTTTTGATGTTAATGTATCCCTTTTTAAGGCCACTTAGCATTCAACAAACACTTTTTAAACAATTAATCTTATAATAAAATGGCTGGAAACAAGAAAAGAACAAGGTCCGTTTCATTCAGCAAGAAGCGCTCACAGTAAGTAAAATTTTATACACGTAAATATTCAAACCACATTGCATGATGCAACTTCTGTAAATTTATCATCTAATGCTTATTTGATTTCAGGAAACCACGTTTTGAAGGAGAAAGTTCAAAAGGTATGCTTATGTCATATGTTCAATAAAAAAACAGTTCAAACTAATGTAACCATGTATAAGGATTAATTTGATATACATATTTGATTCTCTTAATGTATAGTATTGATCGATAAATCTTTATTTTATGCATGTAAGGAAGAGAAGGTGTTTGACATTAACGAGTGGTATGAGTGGTGGAGTTCTGGAAGAAAGGAGGCAGCACGCAAAGCAAGTTTGCGTCAAATTGCCAAAGATGAGAAGGAATTCAAGCGATCAAAGCCGCGGGTTGGTTCAGTGGAAGAGGATGAGGCTGATGTTGGATTTTTGAGTGAGGAATAGGACGTCATCATTGACTACGATAATCTGCATTTGGCTTTTGATCCGGAGAAATCTCCGAAATTTAATTGTTAAACTTTTTATGTATGAACAATATTTTAATTTACTTTTAATTTGTTATGGGATTGTTTTTTTTTTGGTTTATTATTATATGAATTTTAACTTTCTTGCTTCATTAAACCAAAAAAAGATGAAAAAATTATCATATACATATTGTTATAATCAAAAAAATTATGTTAGTCTAGAATTATGCCTAGCAACATTAATTTATGCTTAGCAGCATTAAGTTATGCCAAGCAGCATTAAGTTCTGAGTTACTAGCATTCACCCAAATTCCATTCCAAACAGCTTTTTCTTTGCCTTTGCTGCAAAATGTTAGTCTAGAAACAAAGAAAACACAAGCCATAACATATGCACAATTATCACAACATCTAATTATACTTAGCAGTTCTAAGTATAACTAGCAGCATTGTAATGGGGCAAATGAAGAGTCATGACTAATATTCTGAACTCAATTCATGCAGTGAATATCAAATTAGACTCAAACTAGAGAGACTATAAAATCCATAATTAACCCCTCAAAAATGTGTGACAAAATATGTATTGAATTGTGACAACACTTAAATAATGTGTGACAAAATATGACTCTATAATTTAGACACCTAAATAAATACTTCATGTGACCATATATAACATCTTGAATTTAGTCTCACAAACACTCAATGTGACTAATATCAAGGTTAATGATAACTGAGTTCACATTTTGCTATAAATAATAGTCACATAAATATTTCACAATGTGACTATTTTGAATGTATTGATCACATATAATACCCTTATAATGTGGCAATAAACATAATTTAGATACGCATTTTTGATATGGTGTGAATATTGTAAAGCCTATAGTTACATGATCATGCTTCAATTAAATGTGACTATACACATTAGGATTTGGCAAGCAAACACACACTAAACTTTAAATACACATATTAACTTATGTGACCATATGTATCGAATTTTCGTTACACTTAATCATGTTTCTATGTTTTCGTGTGACCATATATAACATTTGGTCACACTCTTCAAGTGTGTGACATATATTTGTCACTTTTAAATAATTAAATGCATATCGTGACTAACGCTTCAAACTTACTTTTTAGTTGTCACACATTTCAAATTCATATGTGGCTAAGTATTTAGCAAAGAATAGCAGTCACATTTAAATGATGTGTGACAAACTTGACTATATAATTTAGCCACATACACAATTACTTCATGTGACCATATATCTATTTTGGTCACACCCTTCAATTGTGTGACATATATTTGTCACATATGTATATCTATAATGTGACTAATGTTTAAAGCTGATTTGTATCGGTCACACGTCCCAAATTAAAAGTGACTAAATGATCGAAAAATATTTACCAGTTACCCTCTAGTCACATAAATACAGTGTGTGACATATATCTTCCGAAATGGTCACACAAGTCGGATCGAGTGTGGCTGTTTATTTAATTCTCGTGCATTTAGTCACGTAAATATGTTACAGTGTGACCGTTCGAAATCGACCATGTGTGACGAAAGGCCATTTTTGTACTAGTGGATATAATCTTTGCTATAAATCAAATATATAAAACCGTCATCATTGTATTCATTACAGATTCTAAACTATATATACAAACTCAAAAGGTACAATGAAAGGGTATGTTGGATCGTGAGAATCAACAGTTGTGACCCTTTGATGTTGTAACTGTTCAGTTATTTCCTGTGTTTGACTTTTCCTTGGTTGACTTTGACTTTCGGGTCGTATTGAGATTAACCTAATATAAAGTTGTATAGAATTCGTAATAAGGGTTTTCTTTATATAGTCTCTGATTTACTTGTAATGCTTAAAATGTATAGATAAACTTGTATTGATTTAATAGCAAAAGTAATACAATTCTTTCCATTATAAGCAAGTGATTAATCTTAATATTTTAAGCCTTCCATTATTAGCAAGTCTCAAATGCTTTATAAACTAGTATAGATATGTAAAGAGGGTCGCGGGCGTTGAATGAGACATGTGTCTAGGACATGGTCGGGTTAGATAGTGTGGGACATAACCCCAAACAAAGGTAGTAACATTATTGAGCAGGCCACAAAAAGAAATGCCTAGTTGTGCTTCGGTAAGGAGTTACAGGCAACGACAACAATATGTTGTGGTATAATGGTTAACTTCAAAACAAATGAAAGAGAAGAGAAGAAGAAAAAAAAAAAAAAAAAAAAAAAGCAAAACAGTTTGTGGGTTGCTTGTATCGCACAAAACATAAAAATTAGCAAAACAATAGGTCAGAAACACAATAATCGTGAATGTGTTAACATCTAAAAGACGCTAGGGTGACTAGCGGTAGAAACGTCACAATAATTTAAGTCGTTTCAATCGACATGTGGAGTCATCCCGTAGATTTTGAGGCCCTCTGCCATTTATTACAATACAGATCTTTCGAACGCAAAAAATTTAAATATATGAACATAATATGAAAAATGTACGTATACGAAAACATAAAAGAAACTGTGTATAACATGCATTTATCATATTAATATTATAGGGCAACAATTAAAGCTAATTAATAGAGAATGTTTTGAAAAAATTCAACGTTAAAAAACAAATTGGACTGATTTAACAGTTTTATTTAGAGATGGAGTGAAAGTTTAAATTTGGTGAACACAATTATACTTGTTGAGGTATAAAACTAAATGACTAGGATAAAAGTGTAAAGTTGATAAACCTGAGGGTGTAAAGTAAATATTATCATCTTCTCCAACATAAGAGAATTATCTGTAAATCTGTTTTTTTCTTCTCTTTTATATACTTCAAATAATCTTTGTTTCACTTGAATAGTGTCAAAATCTTATGATACAAATCATACATTCATATCATTTTTTTCGCTAAACCTCGACGTAAATCAGCCTTACGGTTACAACATCGGGGGGCCCCAAAAATTTCGGAGGCCCTGTGCGATTGCGCACCCTGCACACCCTGAAATTCGGCCCTAATTCCACTCACCAACATCGAGGGGATCTCTAAAAAGAAACTAAGGCAAATTATGTTGTTATTATAGGATATGCGACCACCGTTGAATGATTTAACCAAATCATAAACCTGTAACGGAAAGGTAAAGAAAAGTGTACTATACAAACGAGTTGCTTTATTAAAGTAAGCCATTCATAAAAAGGAGGTTTGTGTTCATTGGTAACTTATGTTGTGTGAGAAACTCTCTAATCAAATGGTTATGGTTCAAGTACTACTTAATACTTGTGAGATAAATTTGTAATTTAATTATTATGAGATAGTTAAAATTGACAATTCCCGGCTTCGCTTGCGCGATTTTCACTTCTGATTGGTTCCATCCATCCCCAACTCTAATGAATCACATTCGTAGGCCGACAATTTTTCTGGATAGGTCGAACTATTGGCAGTTTTTTGGATGTTAAATAACATTGGATGGGTTACTTTTTTTTGAGTAAAGGGGAGTAATCCTGCACCCTGGTAAATATATAAAACCAAAAAACATTGAAGTACAACGGATGAGAGTGAATCCCTCATCTCAGTCCCTAAGGACATTAACCTATCCACTATATAAGAATGACAGGCCACTCTTATAACTAACTAATCCCAAATACAACTAACAATGACTAAAGATAATAATACAATATAAGCACAAAAGTCTTCAAAGTCATCATAGTGATCCGGATCTTTATCATGAGGAAACCCATAACAAGTTACCCCGCCTTCCAAGTGCTCATTCCACAACAAATCCATTTGCATCTTCTATTAGTATTATGCATGAAGCATAATCTAATAACCTAATAAGAATGCAATTCATAGCAAACTGAATTTGGATGAACAAGTCAATAACAGGTTCAACATCAAGAAACCAACATGATGAACCAAAGGGTTTTGAACAAGACCCTCCAAACTTAACTTCCAACACAATTCGGGACAGCAGCAGAACCAAAGGGTTACTTTTTATTGGCATTGGAAGCACATTACATTTTTTTTCAAAAAAAGTAAGCCATTCAAGTTTAGTCAATATCCTTCCATCACTAGTTTTTCCTATTCAAATTGCTGATGTCATTCTTGTCTTAAGATCTAAACGTACTGTGAATCATATATTCACTATCCTATTAGCGTACATGCTAATATGACTTATAAGGGTCATGATATAAAAGTTAAATACTATATAACATCCATCTATCAAGTCCTAATAGAGTCAATCATAATAAAACTACAATTAACAATTAACAAGTGTCTTATAAAACAAACTTAATAGGGCATTCACATTAAGCTATTTATATGTTCCAGTATAATAGGACTTAAAGGCTGAAAGCAGTGGTGGTGAGTAACTCACCGCCATCTCAGCACTACCCCAGCTTTTTCTCTCCTCTCACTTCCACTCACTCCCACGTGCATACATTTATTTTGGTCACCATACCTCACCTTTCATTAAAACCTATTTAATATAAAATATACCCCACTAAATACTCCACACACACTTACAAACCAAATAAAAAATATAGTAAAAGTTTAAAACAATAGTGGCCCCCAAATTTGTCAATGAGTAACCTTGGTGAGTAACTCACCAAATTAACACAAATTGGCCGTGAGTTGTGTTATGTGTTTTGGTTGGAAGGTGAGTGAGTCACTCACCATGGAGCACCACTCCGCATAGCCTAAGAGTTAACTCGTCATGTAAAAAGGCTATTTTTTAGGGCGTCACTAAAACGCGCCCAAATAGTGGTCCAAAAAGGCATCTTTTGTTGTAGTGTTCTCTACACCCTCCATTACCATTTTCTTACTCTATGCAACATTTTCACGAACATTTTAATGTTTTGTGATCTAGGATGTCATCGATTACCGTGACATAATTATAAAAAGGGACAAAACACTCAAAAAGTTCAAATTTATGCAGAAAAACGCTATATCTTGAAGAGTTGAAGGTATTGAGTTAACTTGTTAGTCTGTAGTGACCATAGAATTATCTAGGTTTAAACAACTTTTCAACAGTAGAATTTCTATTGATGCGGACATGTAAGTTAACTATTTTGGGTTATGTAAGTGATCAGCTTATTGACTTCACCTCAATTGCTTGATTAGTTATACTCCGTTTTAAAAAAGGGGCAAATTTGAGAGTGGCCCAGTCGCTCAGAGTGGTGGGTTTTTTTGACCTAAGTAGCTTGGTTTCTTGAAATGGCCCGAGCGACTAGCGAAGTTAACAAAAATGCGACATGTGGCACCACAAAAGTAGTGCCTAATCATTATGTAGTAGGGCTCCTTTTGAGCTACTTATCACTAGCGACTTTTAAAAGTTTGAGCGACTTTTAATAAAATAATTTTAATCTTTTTTCCCCTTCCCAACACTTCCCATCACCACCACCTTCTACCACCACACAACCGGCCTTGTCACTATACAAGAAATTTCAATTCCCTTTTACAAGGATTTACAATAAATGAATAAAACTGTTCTATAATTTCAGTATAAATACAGCTTAGCAAGCATGTAAATGTACTTCAAGATTTTAACAAAATCTTTCAAATGGCATTTAAACTCTCTTTTGCTTTATCTTTAATTTTCTTTCTTGCTGTTTTCTTAGTTGTGCCTGCCTTTTCACATTTACCACACCCTCACTTATATAACCCAAACGGGTTAGTTAATAGCACATATTCGTCGCCTTACGGGTTCCTAAAAGACCTGCAAGGGTGTCGAAAGGGCGAGGAAGTAGGAGGCATTCATAACCTTAAACTCTATCTTAGTCAGTTCGGATACCTAAACTACCAAACTAACCCTAATATCCCCGACCCTAAGAAAGATCAATTTGATGAGGAGCTTGAGGTAGCCCTCAAGTCGTACCAAGTCTTTTACCATCTCAATGCCACTGGGATGCTGGATGCGTCAACATTATCCATGATGCTCATGCCTCGTTGTGGGATTCCTGATAAGGAAGGCCACCACCATAGCAATGGCCCGTTGCATATAGTCTCTCATTATTCATCTTTTCGAGGTAGTCCAAAATGGCCCAGGGCAAAAAGGCGTCTAACCTATGGTTTTGGACCAGGTTTCAATACCCAAACCATGCCTCCGGTAGTTAGAGCTTTTAGTAAATGGACCAATGCTTCTGGTTATTTTTCATTTTCAAGAGCTACAACCTACGCAAGTGCTGACCTAAAGATTAGTTTTCAAACTCGAGACCATGGAGATGGGACGCCATTTACTGGTCCCGGTGCAGAATTGGGACATGCTTTTCCACCAACAGACGGAAGACTCCATTTTAATGCTGAGAAAACATGGGCTGTTGGAGCAGTACCAAACGCTTTTGATATTGAGTCTGTGGCGTTACACGAAATAGGACACCTTCTTGGGCTTAATCATAGCAGTGTCCAAAATGCAATAATGTTTTCAGGGATTAGCCCAGGAGTAACAAAAGGTTTGAATTCAGATGACATTCGAGGGATCAGGGCTCTATATGGTAGTTAATATGTTCTACATACAGAAATACAATGGGTAATTGTTGTGTTTATACAAGTATTTCGGTGTGCATTAAAAAATAGAGGAAAAATGATTAAGTGATTATTATTGGATTTGCCTAGGTTAGACTTGGTAATAATGTCTGAAAGATGGATTGTGTATGTGTGTGTGATGGTGGAGATTCTTGTGAAGTACTTGGTTCTATACTTCTATTTGAAATGTACTTGGTTCTATACTTCTATTTGAAATGTAATATTGTATGTATTATCATGTGTAATAAAACTTTGTTTTTTGTTTATTTGATTGTCTTTTTTTCCATAAATATCTATACTACATATATAAAGAGAAAACTCATTTGTTAAAACTTAAAAATTTTAAAAATAAGTAATGTTGTTAGACTAAAATACTCTTACTTATAGAAAACCATTCAAGTATTAAATAGTTAAATACTTAATTACTCGTACAACTTAAAAACAAGTTGCACATACAAATTGACGTTATTATACACCGTCGGCGTTATGCGAGGGTAATCATCTAGTATATTAATATATGTGGATACTTGAACTTATTTGCTTCTCTAAAGAGATTGAAAACTTGACATGACATTAAGAAACTTTCTGTTATGGTACGTGTGAAATGAAATTAGGTAATTTTCTTGGCGGACCGAGTTAACCTGCCAACTCAAATTAGGTTATTTTCTTGGCGGAGTTATCCTGCCAGCCTCTCTTTGTCCCTTCTTTGATGCAGTGGTCCATAGTCCAAACTACTATATGAGTTCTATGACGTTTTAGAAATTAAATTATATGATATTTTTGCTCCTAAACACCCTTATTTTAAATGACATTAAGTTGTATTTCCTCATCTGTACGTAACTCTTTTCCTCTTTTTTTGCTCCTTGCTAGGTCTCTTAATCCTATTGCCATTCAAAAAAAAAATAAAAAAAAATAAAAAAATAAAAAATAAAAACCCTCCATGGCAGAAAAAAACCTTATCATGATAAACTTAGCATCGTTAGGCTTTTTCTTGAGAAGATTCACCTCAACGCATACCCTTGTGACACCGGGTCTAGATGGGGGTCGGACCATCCGATTAATGGCAATTACATTCTTGAATATGGCAACTTAGCTTGAATCAAACACTTTGAAATACAAAGACACAGATTGCAGACGGGGATGGGGCTTAATAGAGACGGAACCGGACATAAATTGACCAGGTTCACTTAAAATAAACTAACAATACTCCAAACACTATTTTTAAGGACCCGGTGCATTCAAGAAAAATCGAGATTTTTTACACAAAATTAACATCACGCTACAAAAATCCATGGGTGTCCCGGGACACCCAGAGACCCACCCTGGTTCCGTTGCCTATTGCACAGGTCAATAAATTATAAGGGCTTAGCCTCCATCTTATACACACGCAATGGATTACATATATTGAAATGATACACAAATCTTACGCCTAACCCAATTTCTTCCTTTTTCCTGTAGAGGCAATACAATGATAAAAGGGCATTGCAAGACTCATGATTACGCAGCAGCCACTGATTTGCTTAAGCTAATGGAGAAAAGTGGTTGTAATCTTATGTTGTTGCATATAAAGTCCTTGATAGTATGTGCAAGCACAAAATGATTGATCACGTTTTCAAGCTCTTAAAACAAATGGTTTCTCAGAAAGGCAATCCAACAAATGCCCTCACCTATAACTCTTTGATTTCGGGTCTATATATGTAATGTATGTCGTTGGGAGGAAGCTTGTAAGTTGCTAAAAGAAATGTTAGAGGACGAAAAGATGTCTCTAAATGTGCAAACCTTTAGTATCTTAGTTGATGCATTTTGCAAAGACGGTAAGATAGAAGAAACTGAGGATACTATCAACATTTTGCCCAAAATAAGGACGCTATTCGATTTCATGGTGTCTAGAGGCCTCATACCTGACGTTGTTACATATACGACGTTGTTGAATGGGTATTGCAAGGAATTGAAGATAGACGATGTGACCCGATAATCTTTATCTTATGCTTATTATGTATTAGCTTAAACATAAAGGACCAAACATGTTAGATAGAAACTTGATAACCGAAAGTTAGTTATAGATGTTAGTTAATTCGGTTGGAAAAAAGGAAAGGGTGCATCGGTTCAAATGATACCGATTCACAACCTATAAATTTGTATACATACAGCGATTTCAAAGGTTAGATAATATAAGACAATTTTACTTATTCAATACTTTGCAACTTATACTATATCGAGAGTTTGGGACAACAATTGGCATCAAGAGCACGGATTTATACACGAAACAAATTCTGTTTCTGCATAAACAAAAACAACAACGAGAAGCCAAGATCAAAGACGCAGATAAGAAGAAGAACATCACGTTCTACTTTTTAGCGAGGAACATATTTATGTTTTTCTTTATCTTCCAAAGAAAAACAAACAAGGTTGAATAAGGACAAGCGTAGAAGAGATAGCGCACGATCTATTTTACGTTAGAAGTTGCAAGCATACAACATCAAACGTTATTGGTGTCGAGGAAGAAGTGGAGACTTTGTGGAAGAACCGGTTTGAAACAAATACACAAAGCAAGGAACGTTGTTGTGAAAATTCGTATACGTAGAACGAAAGGAAGAGTACTCAAAGTTTAGTGTAGAGAAAAGTGTCGGTGTGACAAAACAACAACAACGAAAGAAAACAAAACGACGGACTGTTTTTGTTTTTGGTGGAACGAAATCAAACGAAGGACTGTTTTTTATTTTGGCGTGGGTTACCAAGGCCTGGTAACAAAGATTGTGTGTAGGAAACTTAGTGATTTCAAAGAGACCGAGATCAAGGACAACACACAAGAATAAGGCAACGTGTAGTGTGGTACTACGAGGATTTTGTTTTTGATAAGTGCCGAATACAAACAACAATTCGACAACACAACAAGAACAAAAAAGAGGGCCGAGACTTTGGTTGAAGATTCAAGGAGAATCCGAAAACAACAAAAGAAAGAGGTTGTGGAAATTGTTTAGTCTCGTTGAGTAAACAAAAGAAACAACAACAACAACAACAACAATTCGACAACAATAAAACTTGGTGTTGTTATTTGGTTCGAAGCAAAACCAGAAAACAAGGAAACAAATCCGAAAGGATTATTGAAGTTAGGAGTCGAATTGGAAGAAAAGGAAGGCAACGAGGCAAGGAGAAACAAGAAGGAACGAAGTGGGAATATCAATAAACGTTGGTGAACAACCTTTACTAACGAGGCAAGGGATACATCTCGTATTCACAAAATTAACGAGGTTACAAGTTACAATTTTTTTGGATTTCAATTATATTTAGAATAGTATAGATATATTAGTTTGTACTATTTGGAAATCCCGAAAACTATTATTGATCCCGTATTACTAGGATTCCCGGAAACTAAATATACATTCCTACAATAGAAAGATACCATACTAGGAATAATAAATTCCTTACGCACTAAAAGGTGAAGATAATTAACACCTATAAGATGACTACCGAGGAAACGTCTAACAACAACAACACATCAAATATAGTGAAACCCTTAACACCTATTGCACAATACCAATGCCCTAAGTTGAAAAACACAAATTACACGGTATGGGCTATACAAATAAAGGTTATACTAGAAGCACATGGTTTGTGGGAAGCAATAGATCCTAAGGAAAACACAGAAGTAGATGATAAGAAAAACAAGGCAACAGTGGCCTTGTTATATCAAGCGTTGACCGAGGATGTAATTTTACAAGTAGCAAGTTGTAAGACGGCTAAGGAACTATGGAATTCTTTAAAGAAAAGACACATTGGAGAAGAAAGAGTGCAGTAAGCACGGTTACAATCATTGATGATTGGATTTAACTCACTTCAGATGAAGGAAGATGAGACGGTGGATGCATTTGCAGACAAGTTAAACGGCTATGTCACGAAAGCAAAGGAACTAGGGAAAACATTAGATGAATCACTTATAGTTAGAAAACTATTAGACTCCACACCCGATAGATTCATTCAGATAGTAGCATCCATAGAACAAACTAGTGATCTAGACGACATTACCCTAGATGAAATCACTGGAAAACTCAAGGCGTTTGAGGAAAGGATAAAACTCCGGAAGGGAGGTCAAGTTGAAAGCCAGGAGAATTTACTATTCGCACACGGTGAACACTCAGGAAGAGGAAAGCGATTTAGTAAACGCGGAAGTAGATCAAACTATTCACGAGGAAACTGGCGGAATAATAAAAACAGGAATAACTCACAAGAAGGAAACTCAAATCATAAGGGAAACCCTAATATACAAATAAGAAGGATTTGAGTAATTTAAGATGTTTCAAGTGTAACAAACTTGGACATTTTATGAGTAAATGTAGAGTAACATTAACAGCTCAGGAACAATCGAACATTATCTTAGAAGATGATGAACCATCACTGTTAATGACTATGCACGAAACTGAACACGAGGAAGTGTTGTTGAATGAAGGCCAAATTCAACCAGGGAAATATGCTTCAAAGGATGAAAGCATATGGTATTTAGATAATGGTGCAAGTAACCATATGACGGGAACTAAGAGTCATTTTAAGGATATAGATGAAAAGGACGATTATGTTTTGGAGATGGATCATATGTACAGATAAAGGGAAAATGCTCTATATTGTTAGGTTATAGAAACCAGGAACAGAAGATAGCATCGGATGTGTACTATATACCAAACCTTAAGAGCAACATACTAAGTCTAAATAGGTTGTAAAGTCATAATGGACGGAAATAAATTGACTTTGTATGATAAGAGCAGGAAATTGTTGATGAAAGAAGAAAGATCTAAGAATAGACTTTACAGTATTAGACTCCAGATAGACACACCTATATGTCTCTTAGCAAACGTAGATAACCAAACATGGTTATAGTATGCTAGATTAGGTCATCTAAACTTTGAAGATATCAACAAGATGACTAGGAAGGGTCTAGTGGAAGGAATACCAAGAATAAATCATGCCGGACAAATTTGTGATGCATGTTTATTAGGAAAGCACAGTAGAACACCATTTCCAAACCAAGCTAAATTCAGATCAAAGAACCCGTTGGACTTAGTATATGGAGACCTCTGTGGTCCTATTAGTCCAGCAACACACTCAGGCAAGAAACTCATATTCTTGTTAGTAGACGATTGTACACATTTTATGTGGGCTTACTTTCTGACTTCGAAAGACCAAGCATTTAGTACATTCAAAGAATTTAAGCAAAAGATAGAAATGGAAATGAGAATGAAAGTGAGGATGCTAAGAACAGATAGAGGAGGTGAATTTACATCAAATGAATTTATCAAGTACTGTAAAGATAATGGAATAGCACGACAGTTGACAACACCATACTCACCACAACAAAATGGAGTAGTGGAGAGAAGTAATAGGACAGTGTTATCAACTACGAGGAGTATGATGAAAGCCATGAAGTTATCCTTAACTTTTTGGGCGGAAGCAGTGAAACATGCCATTTACATACTCAATAGGGTACCTACAAGAACCCTGATAGATAAAACTCCATATGAGGCACTCTACAATAGAAAACCAAATCTAGAAAACCTAAGGATATTCGGATGCACAGCTTATGCAAAGATAACGATACCTCACTTAAAGAAGCTGGATGACAGAAGCATACCAATGATCTACTTAGGAGTAGAGGAAGGATCAAAAGCATGTAGGTTATATGATCCGATAGCAAAGAAGAAACATGTTAGTAGGGATGTTAAGTTTATGGAAATGAAACCGTGGGATTGGAACAAAGATGAAGAAGATACGAGTACACAAGACACATTTTGGGCTAGTTTTGTGGTAGAAGGAGTTGACAACGAAAATCCTAGACCAGTCAACACAGATATCAATGATAACATTGATAACACGTATCAAGAACCGGATCCAATACCAGATCCAATTACACCAATCACACCACCAACATACACCTACTACCCTAACTCAGAAGAGGATGAGGAGGCTACTATTAGTTCGTTAGAGAGCTCATATCAGAGATATGATCATAGACCAGTACGAGGCTTAAAAGGTTTAGCATAAATTTACGAAACTGCACAACAAGTTGAAGCACCTAGTTTATTTTTCACAGAAGAAGAACCTCGTAATTATAAGGAAGTATCAGTAGACAAGAAATCGATTGAGGCCATGGAGATTGAATTAGATTCAATCAATAAGAATAAAACATGGATTCTTACTACATTTCCAGAAAATCAAAAGGCAATTGGACTCAAATGGATTTTTAAAACCAAGAGAGATGCACAAGGAAAGATCATAAGATATAAGGCGCGTTTAGTAGCAAAAGGATATGTACAAGAACAAGAAATAGACTTCGATGAAGTATTTGCCCCAGTTGCTAGGATAGAAACAGTACGGTTAATTTTAGCATTAGCAGCATATCATGGTTGGCAAGTTCATCACTTAGATGTAAAATCAGCATTTTTACATGGAGATTTAAAGGAAGAAGTCTACGTTACACAACCTGAAGGGTTTGTACAGCCAGGAAATTCAGGGAAAGTATATAAGCTTATTAAAGCTTTATATGGATTAAGACAAGCACCGAGAGCTTGGAATGTGAAGCTTGATCAAACTTTAAAGTCGTTAGATTTTAAGAAATGTAATCTCAAACAAGCAGTTTATACGAAAAGAAACAAGAATTCTACGATTATAGTTGGAGTTTATGTAGATGATTTAATAATCACGGGCACTCCAAAGAAGGAATTAGAATTATTCAAATCCCAGATGGAAGAAAAGTTTAAAATGAGCGACTTAGGATTGTTACCTTGTTACCTTGGGATAGAAGTTACACAGACAAGAGGAGAGATTACAATCAAGCAAACAGGTTATATTAACAAGATCTTGAAGGAAACAAGTATGATGGATAGTAATGATACGAAGATACCAATGGATCCCGGTACTAAGTTGGTCAAGGCGGAAGATGGTAACTCAGTTGACGCAACTTACTACAGAAGCTTAACTGGAAGTCTCAGGTACTTACTACATACATGACCAGATCTTAGTTATTCAGTCGGACTACTCAGCAGATGGATGCAAGACCCGAAGGAACATCACCTGAAGGCGGTAAAGCAAGTAATCCGATATATCAAAGGAACAAAGGAGCATGGCATAATTTACAAGAAAGAAGGCGGCTGCAAGATTACAGGTTACAGCGACAGTAGTTACGGAATCAACACTGATCAAGGAAAAGGAACTACTGGCATAGTATTTTACTTTGGAGAATCACCCATTACCTGGTGCACTCAGAAGCAACCAACAGTGGCGCTATCATCATGTGAATCAGAATTCATGGCGGCTACTGCAGCAGCATGTCAAGCCTTATGGTTAAAAAGATTACTTAGTGAATTAACTGGAAGTGAAGAAACGAAGATAACGTTGAAGGTAGATAACGTTTCAGCAATAGCACTAGTCAAGAACCCAGTTTTTCATGGAAGAAGTAAACACATCGACATTCGCTATCATTTCATTCGAGAATGTGTAGAGAATGGGCACATAAATGTAGAACACGTCAGCGGAGAACTACAAAGATCAGATATACTAACAAAGGCTCTACCAAGATTGAAGTTCACGACGATGCGACAAATGCTCGGAGTTCAAGATTTAGCAAGAAGCAACAATCAAGATTAAGGAGGAGAATGTGACCCGATAATCTTTATCTTATGCTTATTATGTATTAGTTTAAACATAAAGGACCAAACATGTTAGATAGAAACTTGATAACCGAAAGTTAGTTATAGATGTTAGTTAATTCGGTTGGAAAAAAGGAAAGGGTGCATCGGTTCAAATGATACCGATTCACAACCTATAAATATGTATACATTCAGCGATTTCAAAGGTTAGATAATATAAGACAATTTTACTTATTCAATACTTTGCAACTTATACTATATCGAGAGTTTGGGACAACAGACGAGGCAATGCGCATACGTTTCAAGAAATAATCAAACTAGGTCTGGAGCCGAAGGTTGTTACTTACACCACAATGTTACTAGGATTGTTTCGGGTTAAATGTTATGAAGATGCACACAAATTATTCTTTGAGATGCAAGCTCGATGTTTTGTTCCAGATGAATGGACTTATGGTATAATGTTTGAGGGTCTTTGCAACAACGATCAACTCGAAGAGGCATTCTCTTTGTTCCTTAAGATGAGAAAAAATAAGTCTCTAGATATTCTTGTGTATATCACATCGATGGTACACGTTAATTAATGTGGGAAACCTGATGTTGCAAAGAATCTCTTTGATGAAGTTACTGTTAAGGGTAGCCTGAAGTTTATGCTATAATTAGGTGGTTTTTCTTTGCGAAGTCTACTCAAGGATGCAAAGCAGTTGTTTCTGCAAATGAAAGAGAGTGGCTGCCCTTGCCAGATATTTAATTTACGATGTTCTTCTCCATGAATATTTACAGAACCAACAATATGATGATATAAAGACGCTTTTACTCAAAATGGAAGAAGGAGGTTATTTACTTATGGCTTCAACTTTCTCAATCCTACAGTGTCAAATCACAGCCAAAACAATAGACGCCACTTTGCATGAGTTGATGGGTAAGCTTGTGACAAAGAAATCAGCTAATGATTATCGTGTTGCTGCATAGATTCTATGAGGGATACAGAAAATGTAATTGTGTGTTTAGCTGTATGTCCAAGGAGAGCATTTTAAGGTTTCAGGTCTTTGGTCATTAGACACTTGATATGCTATCAGAACGTTGACATGATTGATGTTTTGTTGTTGAATTATGTTTGTTAGTTTGATTGATCTTTAAGGTCTTTTTTATTTCTTTCTTTTTTGCAATTTTACTTACAATTTCTTTATGCTGAAGTTGTCAGTTCATCGCTACAGTTTTTAACTATAGATCCTTTTTATAACGTTTTTCAAATGTTGTAAATTTGCATACAAGTTTATGACATAGTTTGGAGCTAGGATTTATAAATAATGTAAGGTTTGATGCTGTCAAATAGAGTCGATGATGACGTATAGTCTCCACTCGGGTCACGGACCCGATTAGTAAAAAATACTAACACTTAAGCCCACCACGAGCGGGCTGCTATAACAATAACTGGACTACCAGTTAGAGGGTTTGGGCCCACGTTATTAATGGATTAGATACGGGATATCTCCTAAATAAAGGAGATATATACCAAATATCCGATATCGGCGAATAGGCCGAAGAGTGAGGAGCACGAAACCTTATCCTTTACGTGTATATAAATAGGGCATCATAGCTCTCGTCTAAGGTACGATTCACAAACTCTAAACTCTTCACAACCCTAAATTCGATTACTTACTCTCACGCCGGAGGATAATCGGGGGAGACAATCCCTCGATAAGCCTAACGGTGTTTGTTGCTTTCATAGTGCGCAGGTCCCCAAGCATTATCATCTAATTGATACGAGAACAGGAACCCAAACAAGGAACGCCCAACTTTTGTATCAACAAGTGGCGCCATCCGTGGGACCCTACACTAAGAACTAGGATGACAAAACACAAAAACGCAAGCCAGCGGACTCCGCAGATGGACAAGACATGCGGTGACCCTCCAAGGAGGAACTACCCGGATCTGACCCTTAGGCAAACCACTGGGACAACCAGTGCGCCTGGTCACCAAGAATTGGAATCAACCCCAATCATCCCAACAGTGGAGTTTCCCGCTGCAACAACTCAAACCACCACGGTGGTCCCAAACAATGAGGATCTTCAGCGTACTCTCTTTACCACTCCTCACCAGACGGCAACTGCTGTGGACAACACAGCACCGCCAGGCGCACCTGACAAAGAGAGGAGGATTAATTTAGAAGAAAACATTACTGCGCTGGAAGAAGATACTCAAGAAGCAATGTTAAAAAATTTCGTATCACGAAATTTTGATACATTGAATAATCTCCTGCAAGAGGAGTCAAGAAGAAGGTCGAGTCATAACTTACACGCTCGGCTTAACTTCAATGGAACATCTCTACCGCGTTACCTAGAGCGCGAGCATAACGAGAGGCGCACCGATGTCCACTCTAGACTCGGTACACAATCTAATTCGCAGTACTCGGAGGAATACGAGGGCAATGGGCGACGCACACCCGTTTTCTCTAGGCTAGGTAGTCGCAGAGTCCACGATAGAGTCGGACCACGGCGCTCACCAAGCAAATGCTCTTCTAGATCTGGAAGCAGAAGAGCTTATGAAAAATCTGGGAAACGATTTTTCCCAAGCGAAAGCCCTTCTAGCTCGAACTCCGATGAAAAATGGCGTAAGCGCCGTAAAAGAAGCGATTCTTCCTCAAGCAGCTCCTCGGACAACGAGGATAAAGAAACGGGACACTGGAAGTCCAGAGGAAGACGTCGCGAGGAAGAGGACGACGACATATCCCTTCCTTGGCGTCGCCAAAAGGTTGATGCGTTCTCAAAGCGCATCAGCGATTATTCGGACAACAAGAAAAGGCGCATGCCTTCCAATGTCAAAACATATGATGGAACGGGTGACCCTGATGATCACCTAAAAATTTTCGAATCTGCTGGTGACATCGAAAATTGGCCACAACTTGTGTGGTGCCATATGTTTAATTCAACATTGGTGGGGAATGCGCGAACTTGGTTTAGCAAACTTCCACGAAGAAGTATAAAGGGGTATGAAGAGTTGCGGAAAGCATTCCGCTTGAACTTCACACAAAGAAAGAAGTGCGCTAAGGACCCAGTAGAATTGGCCAGGATTAAACAGCGCCAAGGGGAATCCACGAGCGCCTTCATGGAGCGCTTCAAAGACGAATGCATACACGTCAAGGCGTGTCCTGAAATACTAAAAATTTCAGGATTCATGAATGGGATCAACAACCAAGAACTTATCAAAAAATTAAATGATAAAGTTCCCCAAACCTTCGACGAACTAATGAAGCGCACAAGGTCTTTCATTCAAGGAGAAGCCGCCGTCGCGGATAGCAAGAAAGGATACTCGAACTACAGACCGCAAGAACAGTCAAGGAGACAATCCAATGACCATGGCGGCAATCGTAACAAGAGCTATCGCAATGATGGAGGCGCACGGGGGAACGACAAGTATACCCCGTTGACAAAAACTCCTAGAGAGATATTCGCAACAGAGGGAGCAAATTTTCCTAAACCCCCACCAATGCGCACTCCAGAAGGAAAGCGCATAGGGAATGGGTACTGCGACTATCATGGACAGAAAGGCCACACAACGAATGAGTGTGTCCAGCTTCGCCAACTAATTGATAAATTAGTAAAAGAGGGCAGGATGGACCACTTAGTCAAGAACATTAAAGAAGGGAAGGATAAGCAAAGAACCGGAGATAAAAAAGAACCACCTAAAGACAAGGCAGACACAATTTACATGATACAATCATGGCAGCGCAAAGTCAAGCAAAAGGTCAGCCAGAGGTTCTCTCCTAACGACGAAATTTCCTTCCCAAAGTTGACTGCGGACAACGCAGTGGCGGAGCCACTCACCATTGAAATATATGCGGGAGGTCACAATATCCACCGTATGTACGTTGATGGAGGAGCATCTGCGGAAATAATGTATGAACATTGTTTCAAGAGACTACGGCCGGAGATACAAAGCCAATTGATCCCCGCCACATCATCGTTAACAGGCTTCACGGGAGAAAAGATATGGCCAATAGGACAACTACGGCTACTAGTTACGGTCGGCAACAAGGAGCACTCCACAAAAGCATGGATGAACTTTATGGTGATTAGATCTCCCTCGCCATACAATGGCATTATCGGAAGATCAGGAATATCAGCCGTACGTGCAGTATCATCCACGGCACATGGAATGCTCAAATTCCCAGTAGAAGGCGGCATTGTCACCCTTTACAACAACGCTGTACCTCCCGATGAATGTAATACAGTTACATGCAAAGCAACGAACACTCCGGAACATGGCACAACCAAAATCCCAAACTTGAAAGTGGCAACACACCCTGATTACCTTGAACAACAGGTGTCAATTGGAGGTTCACTGTCAGATAAAGGGAAAACAGCTGTGTGCGCACTCCTGCAGAAAAACCTGGATGTCTTCGCATGGAACCAAAGCATATGACTAGCATACCTAGGTCAATCTCAGAGCACAAGCTACAAATCTGACAAGGATATCCGCCAATAAGGCAGAAGAAGCGTGGCCAGGCCCCAGAGCGCGCGAAAGCCATCCTGGAGGAAGTACACAAGCTTGTGGACGCAGGTATTATGCGAGAAGTCTACTACAATGATTGGTTGTCTAATCCAGTCATGGTAAAAAAGAGCGATGGCAGTTGGCGAATGTGCGTGGACTTCACGGACCTCAACAAAGCATGCCCTCAGGACTGCTACCCAATACCAGAAATAGACTGGAAGGTAGAATCCTTATGTGGATATCCTTTCAAATGCTTCTTGGATGCATACAAAGGATACCACCAAATCCAAATGGCTAAGGAAGATAAGGAGAAAACAGCATTCCATACGAGCCAAGGCGTCTATTGTTACACAAAAATGCCTTTCGGGCTAAAGAATGCGGGAGCTACCTACCAGCGCTTGGTAGATAATGCATTGGAAAAGCAAGTGGGTCGCAACTTGGAGGTCTACGTTGATGATCTGGTTATAAAAAGCCATACTGAAGATGAAGTAGTGCGCGATATTGAATAAACATTCAAAACACTACGGAAAATCAATATGAAACTAAATCCTAAGAAGTGCACTTTTGGCGCTACAGAAGGCATGTTCCTAGGATACTTAATAGAACCAGATGGCATTAAGCCATGCCCTGAAAAGACTGAAGCAGTCATACAACTCCCTTCACCGCGTACGCTAAAGGAAGTCCAATCCTTGAATGGAAAATTGGCCGGCCTAAACAGATTCCTATCCAAGTCAGCGGACAAGTCACTACCACTATTTAAAACACTCAAGAAGTGCACAAAAAAGGGAGACTTTCGCTGGACTACCGAAGCAGAGGAAGCATTTCAGCAGCTCAAACAAACAATAGCAGCGCTCCCCAAGTTAGTTGCACCCAGACCAGGGGAGGAGTTGATAATGTACTTATCCGCAACTCATGGGGCAGTAAGCGCGGTACTATTGACGGATAGGAACTCAGTACAAACACCTGTATACTTTGTCAGCAAGGCGCTTAAGAAAACGGAGATTAACTACAGCCCAATAGAAAAGTTAGTACTGGCGCTGGTATTCGCAGCCAAGAGGCTACGCAGATACTTTCAGGCGCACCCCATAGTGGTGATCACAGACCAACCCATAAAGCAAGTCATCTCCAAACCAGACGCGTCAGGGCGATTGCAGAAGTGGAGTGTACTACTAGGAGAACATAACATCTCCTACAGACCGCGCACTGCGGTCAAAGGGCAAATACTCGCGGACTTTATCATCAAAAAGCTAGACAGCGAGGATGTAACTCAACCACCCAAGGTGGAGTTACAAGAACCATAGATCCTGTTTACGGACGGATCTTCATGCGTAGATGGCTCAGGCGCAGGCCTCATTCTTACCAATCCAGAAGGAATGGAATTTACATATGCCTTGCGTTTTGAATTCACTGCCACAAACAACGAGGCAGAATACGAAGCCCTAATCGCTGGACTACGAATCGCAATGCGAATGGGTGTACGCAACCTAGAAGCAAACGTAGATTCCCGTTTAGTGGCCAATCAAGTGTCCGGAGAATACGAGGCTAAGGAGGAAAACATGATCCAATACCTTGAAAAAACAAAATCCTTAATCCAAGGATTTGACAGATTCATAATAACACAAGTCCCCAGAGGGGAGAATAAGAAAGCAGACGCATTGAGCAAAATTGCGTCTACAAGTTTCGTACATCTGTCAAAACAAGTATTGGTAGAAATCCTAAAAGACAAGTCAATCTCCGAGATGGAAGTATCCACAGTAATAGATGAAGAAGGCCCTACATGGATGACCCCTATTGTGGACTTCATCAGCAAGGGTATATTACCCCAAGAACAGAAAGAAGCTCGACGAATACGGCGCACAGCGCAGCGATTCGAGCTTAGAGATGGCGTCTTATACAGGCGCTCATTCTTACAACCATGGCTTAGGTGCGTGGGACCCCTTCAGGCAGATTACGTACTTCGAGAGATCCACGCTGGTTCATGCAGTATGCACTCAGGACCATGGTCCGTTGTGGCGCGAGCACTAAGGTCAGGATACTACTGGCCCACTATGCACCGAGATGTACGAGACTTGGTACGCAAATGCAGCGACTGCTAAGTTCACAGACCTATCCCGCGCCGTCCACAGCATGAATTAACACCGATAACATCACCTTGGCCATTCTACAAATGGGGAATAGACATTGTTGGACCCTTCGCTGTTGCCGCGGGTGGATTGAAATTCCTCATTGTGGCAATAGATTACTTCACCAAGTGGATTGAAGCGAAAGCAGTGGTTACAATCACGGGCAACCAAGTCAAGCGATTCGTATGGGATAACATAGTATGTCGCTTTGGGTTACCTGGTGAAATCATCTCAGATAACGGAAAACAATTCCGTGACAATCCGTTCAAAGATTGGTGCGAACAGCTGAACATCACGCAACACTTTGCGTCAGTAACTCAAGCAAAAGACAAGCACAAGCATAAATCACACAACACATAGACATATTGTATGAATAAAGACTTATCTTGGATTAAACATGCAAGTTAGAGGGGTTAGGATACCCTCTAAGGTCTGTAATGCACGTACTAGGGTTTAACCCTAAAGTTCTCCACTCCAAAATTCGACACAAAATAAGAAAAAAACGTTCTATATATATAGAAAACGCGGGCTGACGGCATCAGCCCAATAGGTGACGTCGTCAGCTCGGCGATTAGGGTTTCCTGACGGCCTTGGTTGACGTGGTCATAATTGCTGGTTCCAGATCTGACGGCCTAGGTTGACGGCGTCACAATTTTGCACTACAAACTCTCTGGCCCGTCACGAGTATTTTTTCCACTTCTGGACTTCACTTGTTCCTGACGGCGTCACCTTGTAGAGTGTGACGGCGTCACCTTGTGTGATCTTCAAGGTCTCTTGAGTTTTTGTTGTTTTCCGCACTTTTTCACTCCGAAAACGCCCGAAAATGCTTCTTTTGCGATTTTCCCTTCAAAAGTACCTAAAATGAGAAAAGAAACGACTTTGGGTGAAATCCAAACCAAAAACATACGAATTAGGACTCAAAATGACCCCTAAAAACGTAACATTTTTCGTCTCATCAGTTACTACAGTTCTCGACTCTAAAAACAAGAAATAAAATTTTAAAAATTATATGCAATTTTTCTATTTTCTTCCCTCCCCCACACTTAAATTTTGCATTGTCCTCAATGTAATAAAAATGACTTCAAAGTAAAGGAAATGGAAAATTTTAAAAAATACCGGAGTTAAATATGCAAAATGCATATTTGATCATAATAAGCACATGAGTCTAATGACTCCAAAAGATGACCAACTATATGCTTCCATTACCTAAAACTCCTGCAAGAAAACTGCAACATATACGAAACAAACAAAAACAAACAAACAAAAATGTCTAAACCAAATAAATTAAAAAGTTAAGTTAAGTTAATAATCCTAAAGAAATAGTTAAAGATAGTGGAAATAGAAATTATTCGACACACATAATTGTTTTTAATACCAACCATAAACCATACGATGATCACTCGTCATCGTCATCATCCATATCAGAACGAACAAACTCATCCTCGCTTTCTTCCTCATCATCGTCATCCACCACGCGTCTCTTCTTCTTGCCAGCTCTTGATGACGAACCTCCAGCATCATAACTCGATCCTCCAGGATTGAAACTTGGTCCTCCAACGTTGACACCTGAACTACCATACTCGGGAAGTCTACCATATGGGGGGTATGGCTCGGGAAACGGTGAATACCCAGGATAGGGATATGGATATGGTCCAGGATAGGGGTCATATGGTAATGGGTATGGTGGAACATTTGGTGGTTGGTAGGGAGGTACCTCATAATTGGCATCTTGTGCCAAATGTTGGATCATCGGCATGGAATAATCATAGTTATAATTAGTCCTCATCATCATCGAATCTCTCCAAACATCCCTACACTCGATAGCATTTAATTCTCGGTTCCAATCACCCCATCCTGAATCAAAACCACTTTGCGTGTTCCCCGGAAAACTTCCCATTTGAGGTTGCAAAGGTGTTTCCATGTAAGCTCCTGATGTCGCTCCTCACACTCATACTCCTCTAGCACATTCCAATCAATCAACCTAGGCTTAGCAATTTTCCTCTCTTGAAGTTTCGAAAGATGTTCCCTATACGCATTCTTCTCGTCTTTGTTTTGCACATTAGAGAACTTGACATTCTCATTAGATTCAGGTTTCAAACTGAAAGTTATCCTCTTCCTCTCGTTCCGTTTCAAATACTTGCTAACTAACGGGTTTCTTCGATTATGCTCCATTCCTGCAACATTTCCCTGAAAGAAAACTCAAAGTATATCATTATAAGAGTATAAGAACTAATACCAATCAATTTAGAAACTAGAAAACGCGATTCGCAAAATGTCAAAAATTTTCTGTAACATCCAGCCGATCGGATTGAGTCTGTAACATCCAGCCGATCGGATTGAGCCCCATCCGATCGGTTGGTGCTTTTGGTCATCCTCCATCCGTTCGGTTGCAACCCGCAACCGAATCGGTTGGAGTTTCTGTGGAAAATTCCACTCTCAATTCAATCCAAACGTTTCCCATTCAATCCAATCTTTCTTCTAACTTGACCATCTTAGGGTGCTTCTAACTTCCCAACTCTCCTAACAACGATTCATAACACATTAATGCATCAACCTAATGATTCTATGAACTCAAGAACATCATCAACTTGAATCTTCCAAATAAGTGCTCTAATTAACAATGCACTACCCTAACATCACTAATTAACAAGCATGTAACTCCTGGGATTCATCAGTTGCAAATAAATTAGTTCTAAAGATTATACTCAATTCAATTCGAAAATTCAATCAATCAATTCTTACTCAAAACTTAATCAATTGATCTAATTCTTTTTGCAACTCCTTCTACTCACATCTAATCACTTATCCCCAAAATATTACATCTCAATTCGAATTAATTCAAAAATACCCAATTCGTGACCTAATCTCAATAATCCGAATTAAAACCTAATTGAATGAAATTAATGATATAACTTACTTGTCTTGATGCCATTTATGATCAAATTACACTCCTGTAACCTTCAAATAACTTCTAATGGTAGAATTAAATGACCCAATTTTTGGTGATTTGTGTGTGTGTGGTTTTCTTGGATTTTTGAAAATGTGGGTTTATATAATCAATTCCATCCGATCAGTTGAACATCCATCCGATTCGGTTTGTAGAAAATTGATTTTTCTCCAATTTTTTCACCACTAGACTTGCTATGTCCAAGCACTAGTTCTTATCTTTTCAAAAACTTATGTTTTGTATGTAAATATCCAAAACACACTTGGTCTACCAAACATTGGTCATTATTTCTACTTCTAAACTTAAAAATTTAAAAACAAAACTTAACTCATAATAACTAGCAAACAATCATAATAAAATAAAATAGAAATATAGAACTATATAACTATATCAAACATAAAATGCATGAAACCTAAAAAACATAAAAATAGAATGCATGAAATTGAAAATGTGAAACAAACTAATAGCACAAGAGGTGCTTTATTCTTGCAATCCTTCTCCTTCATCCATAGAAATATTCGTTTCTAAGAATGTCTTCTCCACGATATTTGTTCGAAAGCTTCCTAGTAGTCTTTTGTGTTTTGAAACTTCTTGCAAAGTTCCTTCCGCTAGGACATGTGATGTCAAATTTGCAATGCCAATCACCATCTCCGTCTTCTCGTTTGTAAACGCTAGGACCATCGGATCCCCATTCCAAGTTCTTCAATTGGACCGGTAAAGATCCAAGAAAATCTGTCAATTTATTAAACACAAAGATGTTTTTAAATGGATTAAAATAAGCCTCCATTGCTAGAGCCCTCTCCATTTCATCCTCTATGTCAAAGAAACTAGGTGTGCATGGCCCAAATTTAGGCCTCCCTTCTTCATCTCTTCCTACTTCAAAACAACCAAGGTAATCCTCCTCTTGGTCTTCATCATAGTCATCCACATTACTACCCCCTCTAGGCTTTGGGTAATAAGTATTCTTTAAAATTCCATCATCAATGGTCATAGTTCCTTTCCCCATATCTATCACCGCACCACACGTTCTTAGAATGGTCTACCTAACAACAAAGGTAGTTCTTTATCAACCGCAACGTCTAACACTAGAAAGTCCGCCAAGAACGCTTGGTATCCTATTTGCACTCTAACATTCCTTACCCCCCCTATTGCTTTTGCTTTCGAATTATCCGCCATGGTGAGTTTAGAATTGTTGGGTTGAGGGTCTCTCAATCCTAACTTTTGATACAATGGGTAAGGCATTATACTCACACTCGAGCCCGTGTCGGCTAGTGCATACAATGGAGTTGTCCCATTAATTTTCACCGGTAAGACAAAGTTTCCGGGATCATTCATCTTCTTAGGAAGCCCGTTCTCCAATTTCCTTCTCTCCTATACCTCATCAAAACTATTATTCTCCAACTTTGATTTTGCGAACATAACTCCATCTAACTTCTTCCTATAAACCATGTAATCTCTTAGTACCTCGATGACCGGTTAGTTCTCCATCAACTCACTTATTTTTGCTTCAAGGTTTTCTAAAATAGCTTGCTTTTGTTCTTTGGTCAAGGGTTTGGTATTTTGTGATGAATTTGGTGAATTGTTGGATGATGAAGATGATGATTTGTTTTCCTTTGGGGTGGAGGGTTGGGTTAATTTGTTTAATGGGGTTTTGTTTCGGTTAGCTTTTCCCATCTTGCAAACTTCATCCCTTCCTTCCTTAAGCGTTACCATTACTTCACAAACATCAACTAGCATTTCATTAACATCCTTCCCTTCTTCCAAATCACTAATATTGATCCGTGAATCCCCTAATGCGAAATCAATTGTGCACTTGGTAGTTAAAAGAAAATTTCTACCAAAGACGACCTCTGGTTCATCGGCATTAGTGTAGTCCAAGACCACAAAATTACATTTGAAAATATGACCATGAATATTCACTTTTACTTCTCTCACTTCCTTCCTTCCATAGCTTCCATAATCAAGCCTAATAAAGCCAAGCTTGTTAAGCACCTCCTCCGAAATATAGTTATCTCCATACTCTATGTTCAACTCCGCATCCCACGCTTTAACTCCTTCCACAGCACAAGGTGTAGCATACCTCATGTGTGGAGCATCGAACTCCTTAGGTGGTGCTCTAGTAAAAACAACAACCTTTCTTTCCTTCTCCTTCTTTGGATAACACATTTCATGTGGTAAATAAGAAACATTATCACCAATAACCTCTCCTTCTTCCAAATCACTCTTAGCCTTCTCTAACATACTCTCTAACTTTTCCAAGGAATCACCGGAATCCTTGAACATGTCTTCCAAATCTTTCAAGTACGCCGAAATCTGACTTAAACTCTCCATTTCACCTAAGCAATTACTAACTATAACATAACCATCAAAAAACATCCAAACCATTAGCATGAGGGTTAGTTGAAAGCAAATAATCCTTAATATGAAACAAGAATAAGTACATTAACAAAATAAAACACTAAGAATTAAAAATAAACTAAAAACTAAAATTGTAAAAATTTTTACCGAGAGTTCCAGCCGATCGGATTGACATCCATCCGAATCGGTTGGCTCAATTACCTCCTCCAACCGATCGGTTGGAGCTTCTGAGACAATTTTTTTTTTTTTTTTTTTTTTATGTTAACTAATAAAACGAACTTATCTTATTAAAGCAGTAATTATAATATTAAAAACATTAACTAAAGAACTATTTAACTTCTAAAACATTAATTATAATTAAAAACTACTAAAAATCATTAAAACTACTTAATTACTATCTATCATTACTAACCATTAATACTATTAAACATATAATCATTAAAACTAAACAACTAAAAACAGAAAAACAATAATTAAACTAAAAAAACAAAATTGCCAAAAATTTTCCGTGGCTTCCAACTGATCGGATGGAAGTCCATCCGAATCGGTTGGTAAAACCAACCTTATTTTTTTTACTTACTACTCTGAAAATTCAAGAAACTACTCAAATGACAACAATTATTTACTAAAAACTGAGAAACTAATCAAATCCCCGGCAGCGGCGCCAAAAACTTGATGTAGCTTTTTGTTAGTGCAAGTTTTAAAATTTATAAACACGAATTATCCGTTTAGTAATTTAGTACATTCGAGCAAGTATACTCGTTCAATGTAGTAAAGGTGGGTAAGTCGAGACCGTCCCAAGGGATTTGTAGGTTTTGTAGTAAAAATTGTTTGTCGAACAAAGGGTGTCAATCCTTGTTTATATGAATATTAAATTTAAGAGAAATCAAATAAGTACTAAACATATACTTGTGTATAATTCCTTGATTGGTCAAAAGGAGTATTGTGGCAATTTTGGATATAAAGTTTGGTGTAAAACTTGTTATGATGCGCAACTAAAAATGAGTAGTTATTCAATCTATGATGTATGTCATGTTTTTACTACTACTAAGAATTCAATCAACTAAATGACTCCTTTCGGACATATCTAGATAGTATGACAATTCTATAATCACATGGTTGTTTAGAAAATCAATTCTTTTCTTATGAATTCCTACGAATCCTTTCGGTCTTTTTTCGTGATGAAATCTTCTCAAAAATCCATTTTAATAAGTAAATAAGATGGGTGTCAAGCATCATATTCCATACTAATTCGTGCACTAATGTTTTGGAATAAAAACAAGTTGAAAATCCTTTCGGACCTATTTTCCCAAAGATTGTTTTTACCAATAAATTAAGCAAGATTAGATGTTACTTCAACAAACTCATAAAATAGATATGTTTTCATGCATCACCTTTTTAGTAAAAGAATACTCCATAACCAATCACATCATACACACAAGTATATCACAAATTACTCCATAGCAATCACATTAAAACACAAGTAGATAATAAAACTTTCATTAAACGTAAAGCAACAATTGTTCATTATAAGAATCAAGGTGTACCTAGATTGAGAATTACAATGACAAGAAACACGTGGAACTATAGCAACCACAATCTAGATAAACTATTCACCAATGTAAGTGAACAATTCCCAACTCGAACCAAAGATTGAGACTTGAACTCAACTCTTTCTGGACTTTTTCAACACTTAGTAACTAATAATATGAACTAGTAACTATTAGGTGTAACAATAAGATATATAATTGGTGGTACATGTAATCTAGAGCCTAAGTACTAATTATATAGCCTCATAACTCTTCTTCTTCAAGTAAAAACGTCCCTTCTTAGTTAATAACCAGAAATGATCAGCCACAAATGATTACGGGGAGTAAATACACCCATAAATGCATTTTTGTAACAGCAGTCACCAACCATCCGATCGGTTTGAGTTCCATCCAATCGGATGGTGGTTTAAGGTCAGATCCAGCCGAATCGGTTGCGGGTTGCATCCGATCGGTTGGAGGCCTCCTGAAATAGTTTTCTTTGACTTTTCTTCGTCGATTCTCTTCGCATGTGTTTTCTTTCTTCGTGGCACGTCTTTGTTCATTAGAACTTGATATTTCCTTGATAAATATGTATAGTAAGCTTGTCTTTATCAAATCCTTTTGCCCATGCGTCGAATTCTTCCTTCTCTTTTCTCTCAAAATTCTCCAAACGTGCATGATCACTTCATTTCTTCATTTTTAATCACTTTTTCCTGCTTTTGGCTATATTTGCATGTATAAACACTTTTCCACGATTAAGTAACAAATATATACAAATATGACCAATTTCCATACGAACAAACAACAATAACGCTTCTAAAAACATGTTAACTTTTAGCGTTATCAGTGTTAGTCAACCACCCACCCCCAATGATTATACTTCCACAGATGGAAATCAGACATCTGGAGGAGATGAGGGAGTGATGGCTGATGAGGATACACCTGATGAAGATGCAGTTATGGACAATTATGCTTTAACAAGAGAATTGAAGAGACTAAAGAGAGCTTATGATGATCAAGCTACTGCTTTGACAAATCTTCAAAAGAAGTACAAGAATTTGAAGAAATTGGTTAAGTCTCTCATTCCACATTCTTCAGAGGGTCTCCAGAAGTTTAAGTCAAAGAAGAGGAGGCTAAGGAAGCTATCTTCATTCACATTGGGGAGGAATAAGGAAGATGTGAATTTGAATGAAGATGCTGATAATGAAGATGTTGTTGATGATCAAAAGACTGTGGATGAAAAGACTGTTGATCAAAATATTCCACAGACACCACTTGAAGAACAAACTTCTCATCAAGATATTGTTGAAAGAAGAAGTGATGAGACTGAGCAAGTAAATCTTCAAGAAGCTGACACTCAAGTCAGAAGTGGTGATACAGAAGAATTGGATCTGGAAGGTACTGGTGTTGGTATTGATAATGAAGATACTACTCAAGGTACTATGAGACAGTTTCACATTACACCAAGGACCTTGGACTTTGAAGAAGATGTGGGTCCATCCAATCCAGTTCAGGAAGAAGATGAGATGATTAAGCCTACTAATAGTGATGATGAAACCATTGCTGAGATCATGCTCAATATGTCAAGACCTAGAGGTATTAGTATTCCTGGAGTTGAACAAACTCAAGATTTGCAACCTTCTCCTAAGCCTACTCAAGCAATTGATCCTAAAGATAAAGGAAAAGGAATTCTGGTGGAATCAGAGAAGAAGAAGAAAAAGAAATTATTCACTATGGAGCAGATAAGGGCTTATCAAGAAGCTCAAAGTGAAGCAGCTGTTAAGAAGCTTCAAGCAGAACTTGATGCTGAGTATGAAAAAGAAAGACAAGAAGCTGCTGTTCAACCAAAGAAATCAATGACAAAGGCTCAAGAACGAAATTTTTATATGGGCTATTTGAAAGGAAGAGGATACAAGGGTCTGAACAAGTTGAATCACTCACAAATGAAGGAATTATATGATGCTGTCAGAGCTGAATATCAAAGACAAGTAGATGGCATTGTTGGTTATGATACTGTAGAAGGAAGGAAGCTAATGGAAGAAAGCAACAAAAGAAAGAGAATAACAACTAGGTCACAGTCATCAAAGAAGTCTAAACTTACTATAGAGTTAAGGACCAATACTGTTGATGAACTGAGAAATTATTTAAGAGTTGTTGATTTTGAGCTTCCTAAGTCAGAAGAAGTTTCTACTACAAAATCAAAGATATCTGATTTAGAGGTTATTGAATCAGAAAAGGATGGTGATTATTTTGTTTTCCATAGAAAAGATGAAAGTTTTAGAGCATTCAATCTGCTGGTTGATATATTGCACCTGATAAATAGAGAAGATTTGTTTGATCTACATCAACAAATTCAAGCTTATTTTAAAGATATTCCACTCAATGGAATTGGTGTAGTATTGCTGGGAGATTTGACTACTATGTGGGAAACAGAAGAAACTAGCACAGATGATATTTGGAAAGATCAAGAAGTATGGGAGATTCTAAGCTGGAGATTCTTTTCAAATGCTGGTGTTCATGCCTTAGAGCTGGAAGATGGTACAATGATCTACATGCTGGCAGAAAGGAGATATCCTCTTACAAGAGATTTGATGCTGAGGATGCTGGATCATGGTATGGAAGTTGAAGAAGAAGATGAAACAGCTCTAATGGTGATCAATTTGTTCATCAATTGGACAATTTTGAAGGATGATGATTGAAAAATACTGGTATGATCTTAATTGTATAAAATCTTTTGAATAAACAAGTACTTTATTCAAAGTACTGCTGATCAAACAGTACTTTCCCAAAGTACTGCTTGCAGCTTAAAACCAGTTAAATTCTTTTGAAATAACAATTTTTGTCATGTGCAAAATAATTTTTGAAGCACAAATAATTACAGCAACAAATTGTTTTTGAGTAAAACATGGTGTTAGTACTTGTACTACACAACAAATGGTATTCAACTCACCATGTTTAACAGACAAGAAAGAGTTTGATTCATCATGAGGGTACGGCTCTGATGTGACAATCAAATCCGTTTTTAGTTGACAATTTACTAAAAATTGTATGGTTTCAACTCACCATATCTGAAATAAGTGAAGAGTTGACTAGCCCACAAGAAAATGGCTTGTGGTAAAGGCTGTGGAAAATCCATTTATATGGTAATTAGTTCACCATGGTTAAGATCTAAGAACTAACTAGTCCATAAGCAAACGGCTTTTGGTAAAGACTACTCAAATCCGTTGATAGCTGATGATTTGCTAAAAATCATATGGTTATCAATGTACCATGGTTTACTTAACCTAAACATTGGCTACTCCAGAGTTAATGGCTTTGGTAAAGAGACATCAAAATCCATTAATTTTCAATGATTCACCTCTCACAGGAGTTTACACACCTGGAAGTGATGAGAATAGTATGAAACTGAATATGATTTGATGTACCTTATGTTGCTGAGTAGCTGAGAAGGGATTAAGATGTTGTAAAGACAAAAAGATTGTTGCTGATAAAGATTGCAGATACTTTATGATGATGATAACAAAATAACGAGTATGACTTTCAAAGAAGACAACCTTTCCTTGAAGATAAAGCTTATACATGGAAACTTGAACTCAAACAAGTAGAATTCAAGTTAGGGGAGGATTTTTGGGATATAAAAGATCAAAGTACTGCTGAAGACTAAAGTGCTGCTAAAGTGTTTAAAGTCAAAGTACTGCTTGTGATCAAAGTACTGCTCGTTGATAAGTCAAAGTACTGCTTGAAGATAAAGACTAAAGATTAGATTAGGAATATTATGTATAATCTAGAATATTCTATAGTTAGAGTTTGTATACTTGTCGTTCAAGTATTGTAAACCGACTAGGGTATTCCTTGTGCCTATAAAAGGATCCCTAATTCATTATTAGAGATACGAATATAAGAATACGATATTAGAGATATTTTAGGGTTGTTTGTGAATCTGTACAATTAGCAGATTCAAATTTGGTTAATATAAAGTGTTGAAGCTGTTATAATTCTTCTTAGCTTTGTTAAGTAATTCCGCATACTTAATAGAGTAATTCAGTGTTTCATCATTAGTAGTTTAGGATTTATCCAAGACTGAATCTATCATTACTAACCATTAATACTATTAAACATATAATCATTAAAACTAAACAACTAAAAACAGAAAAACAATAATTAAACTAAAAAACAAAATTGCTAAAAATTTACCGTGGCTTCCAACCGATCGGATGGAAATCCATCCGAATCGGTTGGTAAAACCAACCTCTTTTTTTTACTTACTACTCTAAAAATTCAAGAAACTAATCAAATGACAACAATTATTTACTAAAAACTGAAAAGCTAATCAAATCAAATCCCCGGCAGCGGCGCCAAAAACTTGATGTGCCTTTTTGTTAGTGCAAGTTTTAAAATTTATAAACACGAATTATCCGTTTAGTAATTTAGCACATACGAGCAAGTATACTCGTTCGATGTAGTAAAGGTGGGTAAGTCGAGATCGTCCCAAGGGATTTGTAGGTTTTGTAGTAAAAATTGTTTGTCGAACAAAGGGTGTCAATCCTTGTTTATATGAATATTAAATTTAAGAGAAATCAAATAAGTACTAAACATATACATGTGTATAATTCCTTGATTGGTCATAAGGAGTATTGTGGCAATTTTGGATATAAAGTTTGGTGTAAAACTTGTTATGATGCGCAACTAAAAATGAGTAGTTAAACAATCTATGATGTATGTCATGTTTTTACTACTACTAAGAATTCAATCAACTAAATGACTCCTTTTGGACATATCTAGATAGTATGACAATTCTATAATCACATGGTTGTTTAGAAAATCAATTCTTTTCTTATGAATTCCTACGAATCCTTTCGGTCCTTTTTCGTGATGAAATCTTCTCAAAAATCCATTTTAATAAGTAAATAAGATGGGTGTCAAGCATCATATTCCATACTAATTCGTGCACTAATGTTTTGGAATAAAAACAAGTTGAAAATCCTTTCGGACCTATTTTCCCAAAGATTGTTTTTACCAACAAATTAAGCAAGATTAGATGTTACTTCAACAAACTCATAAAATAGATATGTTTTCATGCATCACCTTTTTAGTAAAAGAATACTCCATAACCAATCACATCATACACACAAGTATATCACAAATTACTCCATAGCAATCATATTAAAACACAAGTAGATAATAAAACTTTCATTAAACGTAAAGTAACAATTGTTCATTATAAGAATCAAGGTGTACCTAGCTTGAGAATTACAATGACAAGAAACACGTGGAACTATAGCAACCACACTCTAGATAAACTATTCACCAATGTAAGTGAACAATTCCCAACTCGAACCAAAGATTGAGACTTGAACTCAACTCTTTCTGGACTTTTTTCAACACTTAGTAACTAATAATATGAACTAGTAACTATTAGGTGTAACAATAAGATAGATAATTGGTGGTACATGTAATCTAGAGCCTAAGTACTCATTATATAGCCTCATAACTCTTCTCCTTCAAGTAAAAACGTCCCTTCTTAGTTAATAACCAGAAATTATCAGCCACAAATGATTATGGGGAGTAAATACACCCATAAATGCATTTTTGTAACAGCAGTCACCAACCGTCCGATCGGTTTGAGTTCCATCCGATCGGATGGTGGTTTAAGGTCAGATCCAGCCGAATCGGTTGCGGGTTGCATCCGATCGGCTGGATGCCTCCTGAAATGGTTTCTTTGACTTTTCTTCGTCGATTCTCTTCGCATGTGTTTTCTTTCTTCGTGGCACGTCTTTGTTCATTAGAACTTGATATTTCCTTGATAAATATGTATAGTAAGCTTGTCTTTATCAAATCCTTTTGCCCATGCGTCGAATTCTTCCTTCTCTTTTCTCTCGAAATTCTCCAAACGTGCATGATCGCTTCATTTCTTCATTTTTAATCACTTTTTCCTGCTTTTGGCTATATTTGCATGTATAAACACTTTTCCACGATTAAGTAACAAATATATACAAATATGACCAATTTCTATACGAAAAAACAACAATAACGCTTCTAAAAACATGTTAACTTTGAGCGTTATCAATCGCTCTATATCTCGTCCCCTCGGTATTGCTGAGGATGTGTTTGTGAAAGTAGGAAAGTTCCATTTTCTGGCAGATTTCGTGATTGTTGATTTCGATGCAGACCCGAGGGTTGCTCTCATTTTAGGGAGGGGATTCCTAAGAACGGGCCGTGCTTTAATCGATGTCTTTGATGAAGAAATCACTCTACGTGTTGGTAATAAAGCCATCACATTCAATCTTGATCAGACTTCGAGATACTCTTCCCACTATGACTCCGCAGAAATTAACAGAATCGATGTCATCGATTTTGCTTCGGAAGAGTATTCTCAAGAAATTCTTGGTTTCACCGATAATTCTATGAGTGGCAATCCCACTCCCTCTTCTCAACCTATCATTGCTAATTCTTTTCCTTCCCTAACTCCGTTTGAGGGAAGTGATTTCATCTTAGAGGAAATAGAGGCCTTTCTCAAAAGTGATTCAATTCTCGAGGGAATTGATAACCAAGAGATTGACCCGGACAGGGATTTACTTCTCCTCGAGAAACTGTTGAATGAAGATCCCTCTCCTCCTCCTGTTCTTCCACAAAAACTTCATAACGAGGAAATCAAATATGTCGAGAAAACTGCTGATTTTCCTGAGGTCGAACTTAAGGACTTACCACCTCATCTCGAGTACGCATTTCTGGAGGGTGATGATAAATTACCCGTCATTATTGCTAAAGACTTAAAAGATGAGGAAAAAGCTGCTTTTATAAAGGTCTTGAAGTCACACAAGCAAGCAATTGCTTGGAAACTCTCCGATATCAAGGGTATTAACCCTGAATTCTGTACGCACAAAATCTTAATGGAGGATGACTTCAAACCCGCAGTTCAACAACAGAGAAGAGTTAATCCAAAAATTCACGAGGTTATTAAACAAGAGGTTATCAAACTTCTTGATGCCGGATTGATTTACCCTATCTCTGACAGTCCTTGGGTTAGCCCCATTCACTGCGTTCCTAAAAAGGGTGGCATTACTGTTGTCACAAATGAAGAAAACGAGTTGATTCCAACTCGATTGGTTACGGGATGGAGAGTGTGCATTGACTATCGAAAGTTAAATGACGCCACCCGTAAAGACCATTTTCCTCTACCCTTCATGGACCAAATGCTCGAGAGATTAGCGAGAAACGAGTACTATTGTTTCCTAGACAGTTTCTCGGGTTACTTTCAGATTTCCATTGATCCGCAGGATCAAGAAAAGACTACCTTTACATGCCCCTACGGAACTTTTGCCTACCGACGTATGCCTTTTGGCTTATGTAATGCTCCAGGCACGTTCCAAAGGTGTATGATGGCCATATTTCACGACATGATCGGGAAAACTATGGAGGTCTTTATGGATGATTTCTCGGTCATTGGGAATTCTTTCCAATCATGTCTCTCCCATTTAGATAACATGCTCAAACGGTGTGAAGACACCAATCTTTGCCTAAATTGGGAGAAAAGTCACTTTATGGTCAAAGAAGGCATTGTCCTCAGCCATAAGATTTCTAAGAACGGGATTGAGGTCGACAGAGCTAAAGTTGATGTCATTGCTAAGTTACCTCATCCCACCACTGTCAAAGGTGTCAGGAGTTTCCTAGGTCATGCCGGATTCTATCATCGATTCATACAAGATTTTTCTAAAATCGCCCGGCCCATCACACATCTTCTTGAAAAAGATGCTCCTTTCATCTTCTCTCCCGAGTGCATCGAAGCTTTTCAAACTCTCAAGAAAAAGCTCACAGAAGCACCCATCTTAGTTGCCCCTGATTGGGACCTGTCTTTTGAACTCATGTGCGATGCAAGTGATTTTGCTATAGGCGCGGTCTTGGGGCAACGAAAAACAAAACGTTTTCAGCCTATACATTATGCAAGTAAAACTATGAACGAAGCTCAGAATCATTACACCACAACAGAAAAAGAGTTATTAGCCGTGGTGTATGCATTTGAAAAGTTTCGGCCATACTTGATCTTGACAAAATGCGTAGTGTATACGGATCACTCGGCTCTAAAATATCTTTTTGCCAAACAAGATGTAAAGCCGAGATTGCTCCGATGGGTTCTCCTCCTGCAAGAATATGATATCATCATCCGTGATAAAAAAAAAGGAGCTGAAAACCTAGCAGCTGATCACTTATCCCGATTAGAAAACCCTCACCAAGATGTGTTCGAGAAAAAGGAAATAAATGAAACATTTTCTCTTGAAACACTCAATGCGGTTTCTTTTCGTGGTGACTCTACTACTCCATGGTTTGCCGACTTTGCAAACTACCATGCGGGTAACTTTGTTGTGAAAGGGATGTCTTCCCAACAGAAAAACAAATTCTTTAAAGACATTAAACATAACTTCTGGGACGACCCCTACTTGTTCAAAATTTGTGCCGATCAAGTCATCAGACAGTGTGTCCATGGCCAAGAAGCCATGGATATTCTCAATGCTTGTCATGATGGACCCACGGGGGGACATCATAATCCAAATTACACCGCCAAGAATGTGTTTGATTCTGGTTTCTATTGGCCCACGATCTATAAAGATGCCCAGGATTTTGTCAAAGCTTGTGACGCTTGTCAGCGTCACGGGAATATTTAAAAGACGAATGAGATGCCTCAAAACGCCATCCAAGTCTGTGAAATCTTTGACGTATGGGGCATTGACTTTATGGGGCCATTTTCATCATCTCGAGGAAACAAATACATACTCGTGGCTGTTGACTACTTGTCAAAATGGGTTGAGGCAAAAGCATTACCCACCAATGATGCCCGAGTTGTTGTGAAATTTTTGAAATCTCTTTTTGCTAGATTCGGAACTCCACGAGCCATTATTAGTGATCGTGGTACACATTTCTGCAATGAGAAATTTGATAAAGTCATGCAAAAGTACAGTGTAACTCACCGTCTTTCCACTGCGTATCACCCCCAAACAAGTGGGCAAGTGGAGGTTTCAAACCGTGGTATTAAAAGGATTCTTGAGAGGACCGTAGGTGAAAACCGTGCCTCTTGGTCGGATAAAATAGATGATGCATTATGGGCCTTCCGTACAGCTTACAAAACACCAATCGGGTGTACTCCTTATAAGCTTGTATACGGAAAGGCGTGTCATCTACCGATTGAGCTTGAGCACAAAGCCTACTGAGCCTTGAAACATGCTAACTTCGATCTCTAGACAGTGGGTGATCACCGCAAAGTTCAGCTGAATGAATTAAATGAACTTCGTAATCAGGCATACGAGAACTCTTTGATTTACAAAGAAAAGACAAAGAAGATTCATGACTCAAAAATAAAAAAACCGCATTTTCAACCTTGGTGATCGAGTCCTTCTTTTCAATTCTCGGTTAAAGATCTTCTCGGGAAAACTCAAAACCCGCTGGACTGGACCATTCACCGTTGCAAAAGTTTATCCATATGGTACCGTTAAGTTATCTCAACCCGACGGTCCAAATTTCAAAGTGAATGGCCATCGGCTAAAGCACTACTTTGGAGAGGACATACCACCCATGGTTGTCCCGGATCTCCAAACTTTCCCCATGAACCAATGAATGCGGGGATCGAGTCAAGCTAGTGACTCGGTGATCAAAAACATTAGCATGCCATGGGTTATCACCCATGTTTCTGACTTCTTTCTACTTTCTAACACCCTAGTGTGGGGGAGGTACCCCTACATGTACATAAAAAAAATGGTTCCCACACTTGCCTAAATCTTAAGTTTTTACATCTCAAAGTATCGGCATAATGGCCGGGACTTTGAATATTGAGGGCAATATTCAATTCTAGTGTTGGGGGGGGGGGAATTCTGGCGAATTTGATCATATTTTTACCATCTAAATGCCTTAATACCCCTGTTTTGGCCAATTTTTTTTTTTCTGGTGTGAGTGCTTTGCACTAACACGACAAATGGTTATCAGTCCACCATGTCTCATCCACATAAGGTCTGGATAATCCGAGAGCAAACGGCTCCCGGTAAAGATATCTCAAATCCGTTTACGGCTTGCAACTTGCCAAAAATTGTATGGTATTCAGCTCACCATATCTTTGAATCGTGAAGAGTTGGCTAGTCCAGAAGCAAACGGCTTTTGGTAAAGGCAAATCAAATCCGTTGACAGCTGATGGTTTGCTCAAAATCATATGGTTATCAGTGTACCATAGTTCTTACTTGAACTGAAACATTTGGCTACTCCAGAAGTAATGGCTTTTGGTAAAGAGACATCAAATCCATTAAATTTTCATAAAAGATTGCTAGGGACTAGCAATATTTTAGTGTGGGAGATTGATGAGTGTGTAAATACTCATCATGTTTGTCTTATCTGAACTGCTAAAACATCCAAAACAACCAAATATGCATCAAAATACTGAAAATATCCCAGGGTTGTATTTTATATGTTTTAGATGCAAAATGTTTGAAAACAAATGAAAAATGAACAAAGTTTGCACAAATGGCAGTTTCAGTCCCTCAACTTTCAAAACTTGTCAAATCTAGTCCCTGAGCATTAATTTTGGAAGAAAAGTCAACCAAAGTCCTTAGAAAATCACAAGTTGTCATAATTAGTCCTTTGGTGAAATGTTTCAAAATTTTACAAGTTTAGTCCCTGAACTTTGCAAAGTTGTCAAAAATAGCCCCTGGGATTAAAATCTTTTGGAAATTATCAATTACGGTCCTTATATTATTGAACTTTGGCAAAAAAGATCCTTTGGTGAAAAGTTTGGTGAATTTGCAAGAATGGTCCCTGTACTTTCAGAATTGGCGGTTTTACTCCTTGGGTGTGTAAATTTGGAAAATAATCAAAAATGGTCCCTATACTATTGGAACTTGGCAGGAATCACCCTTGGAATACTTTGGGAAAATTACAACCTCAACCCCTCAAAAATCCAGAAATTACAACTTTGGTCCTTGTGGTCATATAAGCTTAAAAACAAACGGACCTTTGTTATTACTCTAACCCAACAAACAAACATAACCCAAATCCAAGTCCAACAAACAAACACAACACCAGCCCTTTCCCCCTTGGCCCAATAACCTTTCCAGCCCAACACCCTCTTTTATAACTTAACCAGGTTTGACCCCAGTCAAACCCACCTTCCTCTTTCCCTCCATACCACCTTCCCCACCAAAACCACCTCTGCAAAACCACTTCCACTTGCCAGTCACTTCCACCGCCCACTCCACCACCTTCACCTAACAAAACAAGCCACAATAAATGCCACCACCCCCTTGCACTGTATCAGTCCCAATTGGCAATTCTCAAGTTGGCGCCAAAACAATTTAAACGGCTAGGATCATTTCTTCTCATCCAATGGTCAATTTCACTGCTGGGAAAGCTCAAGTGGACTCCAAAGACCACATTTTGTCTCTATAAAAGAAGAAAGATGAAGAGAAGACAAGTGTGTAGTTTTTTTTTAGTTAAATTGTTGTCGTAATTAGTGTAAACTCCAAATTAGTTGTAATCTTTACTTTTAAAAGCATGTATCCTGTCATTTAATGTAATATGAACTTTCTGCAATATCAATTTCAAGTTTTCTGTTCCAACTTTCAAATTTGCAATCTAAATTTTCAAGATTAATGCTCTGTTGATTACTAGTAGTTGTTTAGAGACTCACAAGCTCATATAAGCTCCTATAAAGCTTTTAGTAACACTAAAATCAGTTGTAGTTAATAAAATCAAAAATACAAAAAAATAAGAAAAACAGTTGGAAAATAAAAAATCAGAAGAAATGAAGAAAGAAGAAGAGAAGGAAGCTGAGCAAGGGTGACTGTGGGTTTCTCTGGGTTAGAGGCTTTGTGGAAAGCCATTAGGAGTGATTTGTGGTCCTTGGTTCATGTTTAATTAGCTGGAATGCACAAATTGTAAGCCAAATCTCATTTTTGTGATTTCACTATAGCCTTGCTTATAACTGCTTATTTCAGTGCTTTTATGATTATTAGGTGTATTTGAGTCATATAATTGCTTAATATTAGGTACTTGTTGTTTAGAATTGATTATGCTCACTTGTTACACTTTCACAGTCAAAATGGTTTAATCTTGTTGCATGAGTATTATGCTGATGTTGTTGATGTTTTGTGTCCTTTTGATCTCATGTTTTCATAATATAACCATTTGAATCAGTATCTAGGTCTCAATCTGCTATTCACTTGAAAAATCACAAGTTAGTCTAGTTAAAGTAGTGTTTGGCAAAAGCTGTTTCTAAGTGCTCAAAGGAGTTCTTGTTGTTGTTTTCAGTTTATATATGCTAAATTAGGTCCAAGTATGACAGTCAAGCCATAAAATCAATTGTTGTTTTAGAAAAAAGTCAAAAAGTTTCTTGATCTCATCTTTTTAGTTATCTGTTGGAATTTTAAGATCAAGAGTGTTCCAATTCAGTTCTCTAGTGGTTGTTTTAGCATAATTTAGTCTCATTTCATCTTAATACATCATTTTCAGTTAGCTAAGTATGATCTAAGTTCATCAAAGTCAAAATATGAGTTTTTCATAAAAAGTCAAAATTGCATATCCAAAAAATGGACAGATTTTCTTTATCATTTCTAGGGTTTAATATAGTTTGGAAATAAGTGATTCTTGTTTTTCTGTGTTATTTGGTTGCTTGTGGATCTGTATCATCAAGAAAATCTTATTTTGGAACTTATTTGCTCATAGATTATTGGCCTTAAAGTTACCAATTTGGTATGTGATTTCCCCTGCTCCACCAGTGTGACCCAATTTTCTCAAAGTCAAAAATTGCTCACCACTAGACCATTTTGCTAGATAATTGTTTTTCTGAGTAGCCACCTAGGTTGTATTGTTATTTGTACTTTTTGTTTATCCTAGTTTGCTTATCTGCTTAGCTTATTGTGCCATCAAAGTGCTTATTGGATAATTGTTTCTGAGTGTACACTAGCATACATTGAACTTATTGATTTGTTGTTCATTAGTGACCCCTAAGCTCTGCTATTTGGTTCATTGGGAAGCCCTCCTGGCAAGCTTTTCAAATCTGGTTTTGATCTAGACCCTTGAGCTCTCTAGTGGACCCCACATAGGCCTGCAGTTTGTCCCATTCTACCCTTCTTGTTTATATCTGTGGTATTTGGATTTGCTTATTTGAATTTCTTGGCTTTTTCAGTAGATGTTTGTTGTTGTTTTAGCTTCATTTAAGTTCCCTTAAGTTGTTTATAGCTTATTTAGTCCTTAGTACTCACTGTGTAGCTTTTCATAAGCTTTTTCAAGTTCCAAATTCTCTTTAGCTTATTTTATGAATCTGTGAGAAACAAAGACTTGCACAGAGCTTATTTTTTAGCTTAAGCAAAAGTGTTTTCACAAAAGTTCCATATTTTCAGTGTTAAATTAGTTTTGTAAAAAGAAAATCACAAAATCATCACTTGTAGTATTTCTAATAATTTTCTTAGATTTTAATCTTTTCATTTAGTATTTATAATAATTAATATTAGTTAAATTAGTTTTAATTGAAAAACCAAAAATAAAATCCTCTACTATTTATTTTTAATCACTAGTACTTTTTTATATGTTTTATAGGTTTTATATATTATAAAGTAATTTTAGAAATTAGTTTCATAATTTTTAATGTTCATTTTCTATTTATCCTAATTAATTTAGTTTAACTAGCTTTTAATTAGTAATTAAGTAAATATTTAGTAAAAGAGTTTAATAATAATTCTTATAAACTTTTTATAATTTTTTAGGATTCCTGTAATGGTTAGTTAGTTTTATTAAATATTTCCTAATTTTCTAAGTCATTTTTAGTATTATTAGTAATTTAAATTAGTTAGTTAGTTTATTAATATATAATCAGTAATTAATTAATATTAAATTCAGAAAAAGACAAAAATACATATTTTTAGTTTTTATAATATTTTTAAGTTATTTCAGAGTTTTTAAAAATAAATTTTCATTTTCTTAGTTTTAATTAATATTATATTATATTTAGTTTAAGTTAAATAGTTATTATAAGTATTAAATAGTTTTAATTAATATTAAATATTAAAATAATCAAAAATATATTTTTCTTTTTTATAAAATTTTCTTTTTATAATAAGTTTGTAAAAAAGTCCTTTTCACCCCCTGTAGTTTGTTTTTGCTTAATTCCCACTTTTTCAGTACGCATTTGCATTTTAGGTTTATCTGATTTCCTGTATTTGTTAATATTATTTCATAATCTTAATTCCAAGCAATCAGTAGTGTAAAATCAATCAAAATCATTATCTGGTTACTATTCCCTAATCACTCATTCCCAAAACGTTTCCCGAAACACATTTTCAATCTCGCTGGGACTTAACGACCCGTGAGTACACTGTGCTTTCAACGAATCATAAATTGATCTCTCCTCTCTCAGATTTGACTTGTTGACCACACCTGGTTAACTGGTTAGTTGGGAGGAGTCAAATTTTTTATACCCCGATAGGTAAGAAAGACATTACGGATATAACTTATGTTAGGATTCTACTTAATAAATATCGAGGATATTAGAATTAAACACATAACTAAGTTAAAGGAATCTTTAGGAGTAATTTAGAAACACTAAAGGATTAGGTTAATAGGTTAATGATTTAAGTATTCTAAGCTTTACTTATAAGAAATAGGAATAAGACATTTGAGGATTTTAGATTACATATTATGATTTGACATTTCTTAGGTTACACATTAGGAATTCTACTTGGAAGATGCTATGGATGTTACTTTACCTGGTTATAAGTACCTAGGACGTAAGATAGAAAACTTAAACCAAAGGAATAAACGAGGAACTTTACCTAGAAATAGTGATATTTCTAATAGACCCCTAGCTAAAGAATCACCTATCCCGACTAGCTCTTCTCCCATTATAGGATTTTCGAATCACCTATCCCGACTAGCTCCTCTCCCATTATTGCATTTTCTTGATGAGACGAAAAGTGTTACGCTTTTAGGGGGTCATTTAAGCCCTAATTCGTATAAATGTGATCAAATATTGCCCTAAATCGTTCCTTTTGTCATTTTAGGTACTTTTGAGAGGAATTCTGGAAAACATGCATATTCGGACGTTTTTGGAGCATAAAAGTGAAGAAAACGACAAAGTCTCAAAAGATGAAGATTTACAACCTGACGGCGTCAGAAGTCACAAGGTGACGCCGTCAAAAAGTCTTGACAAAAGAGTGGAAATCAATTATCAAATGACGGGCCAGATGAAATTGGGATTTAACACCTGACGCCGTCAGGTGTTAGGAATTATAGGCCGTCAGGAGTTATTTTAAAGAGTGACGGCCCAGAAGGTTTTATAAGGTGACGGCGTCAGAAGTGGATCTAGGCCATCCGAGAAAACTATTGGCGGCGAGCTGACGGCGTCAGCCCTTATAACCTGACGCCGTCAGAGTGTAAAATCTATATATAGTTTTCTAATTTTCATTCATTAGTGTGGAACTTTGTGGAGAACTTTTAGGGCAAACCCTAAAGACGAATTTCCTGTACTTTTTAGGGTTTCCAACCCTTGGAACCCTAATGCTTGATTAAAGATAAATCTTCACTTCAATTCAATCAATATGTCTATGTGTTGGTTGATTATCTATCTTGCTTGTCTTTTAATTAACATGTGTAGCTAAATTCTCTAGTGTTTGCTTAGATCTAATGAAACCTAACTATTAATTATTGGTTGATTGGTGTGTGTTGTTGTTTGTTAGGATGATTGTTCCATCAATGTTAGGCTCAAGAAAACTGACCAACCTCCTTTATGGTATTAAGGAATACAATCCGTCATCCACGCAATCCAAGGCATACTAGGCTATTAAGGTAGTATTTAACGCATGAGCCACTGTTTACA